>WSXT02085922.1:0-11867 GCA_011762715.2 Neuroterus valhalla
CGTTGGACCGATACTGGCCACCAATACGGGTCCAGCATTGGGAGCATTGGCCCCCAGTATTAGCCCAGTCTTGGGCCTATGGTAAATTTCCCCCTGGGTAAGATAAATGTTAAAAACTTATGATGGTGAATTCAATTCTGATTTTTCTTTAAAATCTTTTTCATTGCTTTTTCCACGCTAAATAAAGTAAAACTGTGTTGAATTAGTTTCGGTTTTTTTAGAACCCTAATTCTTATAAAATATAGGTGAAAAGTAGATGACACATCTGCTGCTTGTGATTACAGTTTGATAACTCTCGTGATTATAAATTTTATAAGATTCTCAAAGGTTCTCACAGGTAAGTTATAAAACTCTCATAAGATTTCAAAAATTTCATAAGGGCCTTCTACAATTTTTAGAAAATGTTATACGTTCCTCTTATAAGATATCAAAAAACTTACCAGAAATTCCAATGTCTTCTGGGTTTTTTGAAAACTTACAAGCATGAATTATAAGATTTTCGATAAATTATAAAGCTTACTAATGGTAATCAGATTTCAGAAAACTTGCAAGAATTCCATGTGCTGCGTCATAAGAATCTGCTATCTCGTGAATACTCGTGATGCTTCACATCATATTTCCAACCGACATTTCAACAGTTCCGTAAATTCTAATTTTATCTCTTAAAATAATATTCATAAGTAGTTTTGCACTATCTTGAGAATCATAATTGATTATTCCCGAGCCGGAGTTTCGTCGTCAGATTCAACTTCTTTCACTTTCATGAATGAAGGTGAATGAAGACGAAATGAAGGTGAATATATAAATTATACAGTATTATACATTATACATGATTTCATAATAATTTGAATTCGGAATGAACAACACTTGAAATTAATTATTTGTGTAATCTGAAAACATATGATATTATCAAATTATAAGCTGAAACAGAAAAATCGGGTTAGTAGAAAACGAAGCTGGCAGGAAACGAACACGCGTCTTCGGGGCAGCAGTCGGGCGGTGTTCCATTTATCTACAGTACATTATGATAGATGGGATAAAAACATCCATAAGGCATAAATGATAGAAAGTTCATTTGTTCCAATTAATATAATCCTCTATTCATCAACATTGATGATATGTTCATAATTTTAAAGACCAAAATTTTCAATTCAATTAAAATAAGTAAATAATAAAAAATTACTTGAAGATTTTTAAAAAGTGAAATAAATTCATAATTTGAAAACATTTCACATTTGTTCCTTGAGAAACTGACAAAAAGCACAAAGCCGGAAAGTACCGAAAACTGAAAACACCATGTGACACAAAACATAGCCACGAGCACAAACACGTTTGAGAACAAAATAATATGAATCCGTTGATCGGAGATCGACAAACGTTGGATACGCTCGGCTGCGCTCGGTCCATGGCTTGATGTCTTCTGCTGAATCAGTTAGTAATTTTTGGAACCAATTTTATTAATTGGTATTAACCCCATTACAAGAAGGGAAAGCTTCTATAATATACATCGTGTTTGTACAGAAAATAGTTATTTTTCTTGCATATACACAAGCATTGATTCATGAAAATAAAAACTATAGACCCTAATACCAACTCTCTTAGTTTAAAGTGGTTAAATTTTTACTAATTCAATTAGTAGGTCAGTGATCGACTATCGAATTAGTGGAATCCCACAAGTTGGCGAGTTCAATTAGTGAGATTTTCAAAACAATTTATCAATTAGTGAATTTATTACTAATGTGATCAGTTAAATTTTCACAAACCACATTAGTAGTTTCAAAGTCTAATATTCAATTAGAAGAATTTTTTGAGTGACCAAAGAGTAAATGGTTTGTACAACGTATATTTGTAAATTTTGCTTTTTGAATCATGCCTCTATTCTCAATAGTAAAAATCTTCTAATCAACCTAGAAAATAAGAGAATATTGAATTTTTCATTAGTAGAACTTTACTAATATTTAGATGATAATGCACTAATAAGACGAGTCAAAATCTACCAATTACAGTAGTGGATTTCTACTAAAGTTTATGAACAGTAATTCACTTATTTCTTTAGTCATAACTTACGGGAAATCCCGAAAATCACTATTTCAATTAGTAATTTTTACTAATCTTGAGTGGTTCACTTTTCTCCTTTTCAATTAGTGAAATTTTACTAATAATTAGTAGTCTTCTACAAATTCAAACTGAGAGAGAAGATTGAAAATTTCTTCATCAATCGGCATCCCGTAAGCCTAATATTACAGGTAATCTATCCGGTCTTTGGACACACAGGGTATGTCGCGTTCAGTCGGCGATCTTCTGTATTGGAAACCCGAGTCGAAGTTTCGTCGTCAGATTGTTACAGACGACTATTTCGCAGCTCGCGGAAGACAAAATAATAAAATACGTGTTGATCATTTACGTGAATGCCGTTTAACTGAAATTGTTTCAGATGTAGACGTTTCTCGATTGAAAATCGTGTGCTTTTCACTAAGTATTGACGAGCAATTGTACGTAGCATATCCTGTAAATTGTAAAGAAGTTGAGTAGAAAATTTGTTCCCAGCCTACCTTTGATCGGCTGTACCTGAAAAGAGAGTGTACATATATGGACATAATGATAAAAAAATAAGGTATAAATTTGTGGAAGTTATTCTTCTACCATTTTTATTTTCTGTGAAATTCCCATTTTTTACCGCGAATTAGTTAACGAACATTCAATAGAAAAGTATAAATGATAAATGGAAGAAATGAAATAAGGGAATATATATAAACTGCGCACAACATGGTTTGAAGTTGAAATGATTTAAATCAGTAGGAAAAACTTATGCCATTTTTCGGAGTTGAAGGCGAAAGAAGTCAAAACTGCGGTTTTCAATATTTTCACCTTCCATTGACACACGTTGACGCTGAGAGAAGTTGAAACTGACGACGAAACTTCGACTCGGGTATATACTCGAAATATTTCGTCAATATTACAATCCGATACGTTTCAATATTTCATAATTTTTTCTTGTATCCGAGACCTAGCTACAAGTTCGTGACTTTTCTGTGGATTATTTTTTTTCCGTGTACTTCCGACTACCTCAGTGCTACTATTTCCTTTTCTAGTCTTCCTAACCCATTTCCAGAATAGTTTCTTATTTTCTTCAAAATCATTTTGCATTCTCGTATCTTCTTTCGTTTTGATTTTATCCTTGCTCTCTTTTACTAGTATAGCCAATAGAAATTGATTTATTTCGTAATGTTTGAACTGTTGTGTTAAAGGATGTATAGCATGAACATCATGAATAAAAATAAATGTTTGCGTTTTGCGCTAAATATAAATATGTTCCTCCCAGTTGACTGTGAAAATTGAAAAACTTGACCGTGAAGAACAGGGAAATGACCGAGAATTAGAAATCGTCTGCCGAATCGCGACCCTGTTTCCCATATTGATCAGTTTTGAAAGTTCTTGCATAAGATTTTCTCATCATATCAGAAAGCACGCACGGCCGTCTTCCAGTGATTTCGATGCCAAGATCTCGCATCGCATCGCGTCGCCCGGGCCATTCGTGAGGGTGGTTCTGGATTGAGAACCGCGATGAGTGGAACGTAAGGTCACGCTTTTACGTGTAAACCCCGTAAGCGAAATCTAGTTTTTGTTTATTCATTAGGCTACCGCGCTTTAAGTGGCACGTACGTAGAGCTCAAGGCAAGGGGTAGCCGTATCTAAGATATACGCCGCCAGCTATAAAAATCTGAATATATTAAACCTACATACATGTAGTGGGACGCGACGCGACGTCTCGCGCGGACCGTGAACATGTTACTCTGATAATCTCCGGCTTTCAAAAATTAAATGAACTTAGGCACTCACCTATAAACAGAGCATATATTCATTATTTGAAAAGTAAGGTTTGAACGAAGAAAACAATGTACTTTCTGGAGCAACTTTTGTTCTCATCATAACTTCTAATGGTTCTAGGATAGGGTCGCGGAATGGCAAGTCTTTATATGTTTTTACTATCTCATCATAATGAAAAGGTATTGATTTTGTGCGAAAATCGACTTTCACGGAATTTACGAAATCTCCACGTTTGAGAGCTCCTGATTCCAAAAAAGTAGTGTTTACGTTGGTGTCTGTCTGTCTGTTGTCGTTGTCATAGTCGTCGTTGTCATTGTCGTCGTTGTTATCATCTGTATACTCCATAACTTTTGGAAGACTAATCGGATTGGATTGCCTTTTGGTACACATTTTGAAGGACCAAAAAGACAGGCCAAGTTCGTTAACCAGCTACTTTAGATCAAAAATAGAAAAGGAGTAGCATTTTAAAAATTTGTTTGGACTTTTTCTTCCAAGACTCAAGAATTGTAAGTACAATTTCTTGTAGCACATGAAAAGAGAAACAATTCATCCCCATGGTTTTTTTTTATGGAAACAATATTGTCGGAGTTGTGACATTTTCAAAATCCAAAAATATAAACGAAAATGAGAATTTTTAGACAAACAAGACAAGATATGAAAAGAAGTCCGAAGAGAAAAAATGTTTCTTTTTGGGAGCCCTTCAGGATGATCTTTATAATTTTTGAGTTTTCTCAAGAAATCGAAAATTCAAATTTTGATCCCATAAAAAATAAGGAAAAATAATGAAAAATAATCTGAGAAATCGATAACTTTCGAAAGAATGATTACATTCGTTCGTGCTTTGGCACACATTTTGAGGGACCAAAAAGACAGGTCAAATTCGTTAACCAGCTATTTTGGACCAAAAATACAAGAGGGGGAGCATTTTGGAAATTTTTTTTGACTCTTTTTCCAAGACTTAAAAATTGTAAGAACAATTTCTTGTAGTAGGTATAAAGCAAAACAATTCATCCTCATGATTTTTTGCGATGAAAACAAACTTTCGATAAAAACAACGTAACCAGCTACGTTGGACGTAGCTGGTTACGTTGGAAATTTTTTTGTGATTTTCTTCGCAACACTTAAAAATTGTAAGTACAATTTCTTGTAGCACGCAGAAAGTGAAACAATTTATCCGCATCATTTTTTCGATAAAAACAAAATTGTCAGAGTTATGGTATTTTCAAAATTCAAAAATAAATAAGAAAATAAGAATTTTTAGCCAAATAACGCAAGATTGAAAAGGAAGTCAAGGAGAAAAAATGTTCCTTCTTGGGAGCCCTGCAAGACCGTGAATACAACTTTTCGAATTTTCTCAAAAAACCGATAATTCTTATTCGGATCGCACAAAAAATAATGAAAAACAATCTGTGAACTCGATAACTTTCGAATAGAATAATCATATTCGATCGTACTTTTGCACACGTTCCCGGGGACGAAAAAGACAGTTCGAATTCGTTACCCAGCTATTTTGAATCAAAAATGAAAGAGGGGGAGCATTTTCAAATTTTTTTTTGACTTCTTCTTTTAAGACTCAAAAATTTTAAGTACAATTTCTTGTACCACATAAAATGCGGAACAATGTATCCGAATGATTATTTTCGATAAAATCAAAATTGTCTGAGTTATAGTACACTCAAAATTCCAAAATATAAATGAAAATGAAAATTTTTAGCCAAATAGCGCAAGACTGAATAGAAAGTTAGTGAGAAAAAATGTTTCTTCTTGGGAGCCCTACAATATCGTGAATACAACTTTTTTAATTTTGACAAAAGATCAAAAATTCTAATTTTGATCACAAAAAAAATAATGAAAAATAATCTCTGAACTCGATAACTTTCGAAAGAATGATCATATTTGATCATGCTTTTCCACTCATTTTGAGGAACAAAAGACAGGTCGAGTTCGTTAACCAGCATTTTTAGATCAAAAATGAAAGAGGAGGAGCATTTTGAAAATTTTTTGGGACTTTTTTTCCGAGCCTCAAAAATTGTAAGTTCAATTTCTTGTAGCACGTGAAAAGTGAAACAATTTATCCTTATCATTTTTTTCGATAAAAACAAAATTGTCAGAGTTATAGTACATTCAAAATTCCAAAATATAAATGAAAATTTTTAGCCAAATAACGCAAGATTGAAAAGAAAGTTAGAGAAGGAAAATGTTTCTTCTTGGGATGCTTACAATATCGTGAATAGGACTTTTTGGATTTTCTCAAAAAATCGAAAATTTCCATTTTGATCGCCGTCGAGTTCGTTAACCAGCAGTTTTGGATCAAAAATGGAGGAGTAGGAGCATTTTGAAAATTTCTTGGGATTTTTTTTCCAAGACTCAAAAATTGCAAGTACAATTCCCCGTAGCGCGTAAAAAATGGAACAATTTATCCTCATTTTTTTTCTCTTATAGAAACAAAATTGGCAGAGTTGTGGCATTTTCATAATTAAAAAATATAAAAGAAATTAGAATTTTTACCCAAGCAACCCAAGTTATGAAAAAAAGTTTGAAGAAAAAAAATGTTTCTTTTTGGGAGCCCTCCAGGATGATCTTTACAACTTTTCGAGTTTTCTCAAAAAATCGAAAATTCGAATTTTGGTTGCACAAAAAAATTATGAAAAATAGAAAGATTCATTTTCTGGTCAAACTCTGCAAGTAACGGGAAAAAACAAATGAAATAACATTGTGCACTAAAAGAAGATCTACAAATTTGGTAAAATTAACTTTTTGATTGAACCATTAGTTTCTGCTTAATTCATGAAAACCATGTAAAAAATGAAAAAAATTAACTTTTGGACTATCGACACAAGCTTAGGAAAAATAAAATAAAATTTTTGAAAAAATGTCTAAGTCTTACACAGAATATTGATAGAGAAAAGTTGTTGAATTTCTAGAAATTTTGCACAACATGTGAAAAAAAATTAGAGACCAAAACTTCTCCTCCTTTTTGGACTAACTTTGATGTATTCGTTAGAGCCGGAGAAGCTTTATTAAAAGAAAATTTACATTCACATTCAGCAAAATTACCTTCCTGATAGGACAAGTAGTTTTTGCTTCATTTATAAAAAAACCATAAAATGAATTCATTTCGATCAGGAAAAATAACTATAAAAATGAAATAATAAATTTTTGAAAAATTGACTAAGGCTAACACTGAAAATTGATGGAGAAAAGTTATTCCCCCTAAAAAAATATCTGTAAATTTGTTATAACTTTTCCTATTGGACGCGCAGTTTTTGTTTCGATCGTAAAAAATAAAATTGAAAAAATGAATTTCTAGAGAAACTGCACAACATGTGAAAAAAATTAGGCAACAAAACTTCCCCACCGTTTCGGACAAACTGTGATCGACCGCGCAGCACGAGACACGCCATGAGAATGTATTCGCTAAAGCCGGAGAAGCTTTAACAAAAGATAATTCGAACTCATCAAATCAAAGTAGTCGACATTTCGCTTCTGAGTTTACCAAGCTTCATATACAACTGTAGGGAGGTACAAAGGCCGAGCACGTAGCACGAGGTAAAATCATAACTGAGCGTGAGGTGAGATTACCATCGAGCGCGGAACGCGAGATCCAGAAGAAGCGCGCCCCAGGCGCGCTCAAACTTGCAAGCGAAGCGAGCCGCTTGCTCGCGGTAAGAATTTGCCTGCGCCGCTGGCGGATTTTTTATCTGAGAATGTGAAAAATTGATAAGATACCTAATTTTCTTGATATAAGATTGCATTAATTGCATCGTTGGAAGGAATAAGAGTATCAGGAGTCATGTCGACCCAATTCCGTAAAATTCCGACATACGAATTCCGTACGAGGCCCAGTGAGATAGCGCATGGGACAACACGTGTCGACAAGAGTAACACTGACAAAACCAATGGAACGTGAGCAATGTGGTGATCGTTCGAGGTTCGAGACGAAGCAGTTTGATTTATGATAATCGCTCAATCCTTGTTACCGTTGCGATTCATCGGGGTAGGCTGACCAAAAACCTATGTGTATCCTCCGCCGGATGGGAAAAAGTAAGCTCATATAGAAGCCGCGGAATGGCATGGCGTTGCGAAACATGGGATAAAACCGTGCAATTTAGCAATTTACGTCGCGACGTGAGAAGGCAACACTGGATTCAAGAAAAGGGAATCTGGAAGGAAGAAATGTTGGTTTTGGTCTAATAAGTTGGGAATAAAGAAGAGATCATAGACATTTCTTTAGTGACGGTACTTAGGAGACTGATCGCTCTATAATTGGTTCCGTCATCTTTATAACCTCCTCTATTATAGAGTTGAACGACAATCGCTTTTTTCAATCATTTGGAACTTCACTGTTCTCAGCACACATATCAGTAATTCGCACTGCAGTACATACAAAAATTTGTCACTGTTCTTTAAAATTAGAGCAATGATACCATTTACACCAGCAGCTCTACTATCTTTTGGTTCAATCATTTGGAACTACGCTGTTTTCAGCACACATATCAGTAATTCGCACAGCAGTACAAACAAAAATTCGTCAATGTTCTTTAGAATTAGTGCAGTGAGACCATCCACACCAGCAGCTCCACTGTCTCTTAGTTTCTAAATAACAGAAATGATATTATTATTATAATATTGCATTATTATTATTATTTTTTTTATTATTATTATTGTTATTATTATTATTATTATTATTATCATTATTATTATTATTATTATTATTATTATTATTATTATTATTATTATTATATCATTTATTCTATCCTTGCCCTCTATACTAAGCGCACTAAAATTAAGTCAATCATACTGTGGCTTTTGCCTTTGCACCAATTCACTCGGCACACCAACCCAGCCATTCGTTTCTCCGAGTAAGAGGATTCTTTTACCTAGATCAAAAATACTCCGGTGATGCAAATTTATACTTTTCAATGTTTTTATCTTATAAATTATGAGACTGACTATTTGGTTTTCCAATTTAACAAATGCACAGGGAGCTTTTTGTTTGGCATCCAAACTTTTTTGTATTTTTTTTTTTTAGAAAAGTTGAATTTTCATGAAAATAGCTTCATTCCAAATGGAAAAAGGTCTTCGAGTAAAGACGAGAAAAACGAGAACTATCCAAATCATTGAATTTTAATCTAACAAATATATCATTTTTGCTTCAATAGAGGTATCTTTAACAATAAAAAAAAATTGAATTTTCCTCCAAATAGAGAAATTTTCAAACAAAAAAAACTGAATTTTCAACAAAGGTTAAGCATTCAACTAAGGAACATTTCTCAGTCCGCAAGAAGAGAAATTTCAACCTGATTGGTCTTTTTTTGAGACATAAAGGCGGATTTTATACAAAACAGGCAAATTTTGAACCAAAAAATATTGATTTTGAAAATTTTCCAATTTTTAACTTGAAAATATTTATTGTCAACAAAAGAGCTAATTATTCAAGCAAGTGGTCAAACATATAAGAAAGCAGACGAGTTTTCTACAAAAAGTTGAATTTTCAACTCACAAATATGAATTTTCAACAAAATGGTGGATTTCACAACTAAAAAATAATTTGTTTTGTCCAAGTTCATCAAGTTTCAAACAAACAGGTGAATTTCGAAAGTAAAAGATTTCAAACAAAGAATATTGATTCTTAACAAAAAGCGTAAGAGTTGATATTGTATTCAAAATAGTTTTAAATCCAAAATCAAAAGTAGTTGCACTTAACCTCAAATAGAGAATTTTCAACAAAACAATTGAATTCACAATCAAAGCACTTTAATTATCAACGCAAAAATTTGTACTTTAACCAAAGAATATGAAATTTCGTTCGAAAAAGATTAAATATCAACTTGAAACGATTTTTGACAAGAGAAAAGAAAAATGAATCAAAGTTTTGATTTTGAATTCAAAAAGACAAATTATTTACAAAACAGTTAAATTTTAAACATAAAAATTTTATTTTCGTCAAATAAGTTTAGTATTAAACTGTTAAACAAGAAAAAACATTTTCAAATCAAGGAGGAAGAATATTGCATAAAAGTTGATGAATCTTTAACCCAAGAAGATGAATTTCCTACAGAACAGGTGAATTTTCTAGTCAGAAATGAAAATTTGCAGCAAAAGAGTTGACTTTTCAATAAAAAAAATAAATAAATAAAGCCCAGAAGAAAAGAAGTTTAATCTATTCGTTGACATTCAAAGCCAAAAAGACGAATTTCTCACAAAACAGTTGAATTTCCAACATAAGAAATGAAATTTCATCAAAAGAGTTGAATTTTTGACTAGCAAAGATCAAATTTCTATGGAAAGAGAGAATTTTCCGAATAAAAAAAAAATCCTACAGAACCGTTGAATTATCAACATGGAAATATTATTTTTCGAAAAACAAAACTCAGTTTCTACCAAGTTGTTGAATTTCCCCCTTAAGTCCATGAAAACAAAGAGGTCAATTTTCAATAAACAGTTAGATTTAACAAATCTGTCAGATTTTCAATCAAAAAATTAGAATTATAATAAAAAAAATAACATCTGTATTACGCACTAGACTCATTAGGATTATATCAAGAAGGAGAGTTCTAATTCAAGATTCCTGTTACCGACCTGTTATCGACATCGATGGATTTCCGCAGCTGAAGTGGTTCGTGTCCGTGCTAAGCTTCTAGAATCTTTCTAATGACATCATAGAATGATATTAAACAGTTGAAAAATACGAGATCAAATCAAAACATAACCTTGAAACTCCTTATTAAGATAAAAAATAACCTTGAAGTAGTCTACGCCCAATTTCGTTCCTCACAAATGCGCAATATATTTCCATGGTGTTGTCAGAAAGATTCTAGAATCTTAGCACGGACACAGCTGTGAAACTTCGCCCATGTCGGTAAAATGTCGGTAACAGGAATCCTGTATTGGAAATCTCACTTATCTACTGGATCCTACTATTCCAGTTGTTCTAGCAAGTACCTGACCAATGCCTCGTTTTGAATAAAAACAATTTGGTCGATTTCTACATGAGTAGTTACTTCCCATAACTGATAGAAATTCATTTGCGGATCACCCATACGTATGTATCACTCTTGCATAACCTCTCTTAGGTACGAGGTCGGAATCGAACCCGCAACCAGACAGAGTGGGTCCAAAGCTCGTGCCTTAACCCCCACGACCAATTAGGCACCACATATATCTACCACTCAATCATCAATTAAATAAATTAAAACGCAATCACGTGATCAGCAGATCTCAAGTGGAATATCGTCAGTAAAGACAGAAAAAGGGTGGAATATAAATGTATTCCAGCGAAATACAACACGAAATGATGTTTTGACTCGAAAGTTCATAATGCGTAGTAATTAAATCAGATTAGACTTCTGGTGAGTGGGCAAGAAGCCTAATATAGGGGTAAGAATGAGCATGAGCATCGTGTTAAAGTTACGTATTCCCGCTATAATACTTTTTTTCAGACTTGTATGCAATGTGTACTCATTTATATACATAAGACACGTGAAAGAAATATATCCGTAAAGGCACCTACTTTGAGAGTTTGGAGTATCGCTGGTCAAGCATTAACCATAACATAAGCAAGAGTGGCAAGGGTATAACAAAAGGGCGAGCACGCGAGAGAGAAAAGCGATTTGGGAGGGGGTAAGGGGGTGCTTTGGTAATCGTGCATTAATTTGCATCACAAAGTACACGCCACGCTCCTGCCACGCTACGCACTCCTTCCTCGTACTTTTCCGCTTCGAGTTTTCTAACAACGCCACTTTCTCACTATTTGTCGCCCGTCCATTATTTATTTCTCCTTTTTTTCGTAAGTGTGCAGAGCTATACAATGAGAAAAAAAGTAATGTCCCAACAACAAAATAATTTTGGTGAGCAATTTTTTTTGTTTTTAGCGAAATTTGGTTATCAGTACCAAAAAAGTAGTTGGAGTTCAAAACTAAATACGTTACTAATTTTGAGCTATTTCTGACCCCCCCCCCCCCCCCCCCCCCCCCCCCCCCCCCCCCCACACCGCCCCCTAAACCACCCACCAACAACACAGCAACGAAACACCCCAC
>WSXT02085933.1:0-11867 GCA_011762715.2 Neuroterus valhalla
ACACACAATTCAGAAAAAATTAAAAAGCACTATTTCCCTCCTTCAAAATCTATAAAAAATTATTAAAAAAAAATTATCTTCCTCTCATTTTATGGAATTTCAAAAACCAAGATTTCCTCGTTTCCAATTCGATGAAAATCTTCAAAATATGAAATGTTTCCACGATAATTCAACAAAAACTAACAACTACAATTTTCTGAATATTTATACATATTACTCGTATCATTACATATCATCATTCGTAAAAATACATTTTTTAATTTATTAAAATGTTTGTTACCACCTTTTCAGTGAATAATTACTCAAAAATAAACGCATGAAGGAGAGGAACTCTTGTATTCAACTTTCATTTAAAAATTGGAACGATTTCCGAATAATAAAAGAAAAATGTATGGAAATTGTATGGAATATATGTATATAATATTATTGTATGTATGGAATAAATCACGAAAAAAAAGGAACCTTTGGAATCCACTTCCTTCTATTTAAACTTTTTGTTCTGGTTTGTTTCCATTTTCTTGTCAAATTTCGTTTCATTCTCTCTCTTTATTTATGTGCGTTTTCTCAAATTTGAATAAAAATTATTTGGAGTTTTTTTTCCAATTTGGATTTTTTGGTTCGCAAATTTCTTGAATTTTCAGGATTCTGTAGGTAAACTTGAATGTTGGGCGTTAGAGGCAAATTGTAATTCTGATTTCGATTTGTTATATTACAAAATATTTATATTGAAAATTTCCTCAACTTCTTAAAATTGGAAGATAAAGGACTTGACAAAACGACCAGTGTCGACCGAATACATAAAAAATGGAATCGTGGTCCTAAAATTACGATTGGAAGATATTGGTGAGACTGAAATAAAAGAAAGCACTGTAAAAAGTATAGTTTCTACTTTTGTTAATTCTTGGAATTTACTCTCTACGCAAAAACGTAAGGTTTTTTTCAAAAGAAGGATCAACTTAACAAATCAGAATTTATTCCTACCTAAAATTTATCGTTATCTTCTTTTCCAGACGAAGCAAAGACGGTTGCAAAATCGACTCAAGAAAATTGTTTTTGCCTTTATAAGAAGACTTGTGAAACCGATAAAATGAAAATAAGACCTAATGTTGATAACTTTCACGCATTTTTCTGCGAGCGCTGAGGAGAGATTTGTCTTAATAAATTCTGACAATAAAGTGCTGCTTTTATCATAGTAGAAGAAAAATGATAAATTTTGGAGCTAATCATAAGATGGAAGCAGTTGTAAATGAATATTTATACTCATTATCTATGACGTTCTGCGAAGAAAATGTCCTCATGAAGAAGCAATCGATTTTCAAGATAATAATACTACCGATAGTACCAGACTCGTTCTTTTATTACAATAAATAATCATTTTTCTATCTGCAAAATTCATGTGTACAAATTAAGTTAGGAACCAAAAACTAATACAAATCAATATTTTTGCGTTTCGATATGTATCGATTGCTATCACTGCTATCGATCCGGTGTATTGACTATCTGCGACATCTGCGTGAATCAGCTGTTGAGCTGTTGCCAAGAGGCTGTTGTTGTTGCATAGCGTATTCAGCTGTGTTTTTTCGGATGGTTTCTAGCGAAAATCAGCTCAAATTTGTTACTGACTCTGAATGAACAATAATTGAAAAGGAAATTTCATAATTGCCTCAAAAAGAATTTCTGATATGATTTTCATAAAATTGAAAGTGAACACCAACACATGTTTATATCAGTCTACTAAATACGCGTTAATTTTTCCAGTATTTTATGAAATGTGTGTGTCCAATATTATTTTGTGTAAAAGTGCCAATTTTAAATGTAGAAGAATCTCTAGTCGGCAAAGCTACATGATTATACGAGGATGAGTACCTTATATTTGCCCCACTAACTTGCCCTGAAATTTTATTTAGTAGAAGAATTGTTTGTTTTCTTGGGAATTCGTATTTTTTGTGGTTACACTTAGAAATTCTTCTTTTATTTTCAATTTTTCCTTTGAGGAAGCTTAATTATTTTATACAAAATCCAACTACTTCATATTTAGGCAGTTACTGTGAAAGTGTAAAATTGCTAAATCTATGATCAATGAAATTTTCAACGAAAATAGAAGGTTTATTTTCGAGTCAAAAGGATTAATTTTCTATGAATCAGTGAAATTACAACCCGGAAATCTAATTTTTCTGCAAGAAAGTATGTTTTTCACCAAAAAGTTGAATTGAAAAAGAAAAGTCTACCAGAAAAATGTTAATAAATTCTGTACTAAATGTTTTCATTTGCTTCTTAATCTTTTTACCCAAAAGGTTCCAAAAAGGTTCCAAAAAAGGTTACCAAAAAAGGTTACCAAAAAAGGTTACCAAAAAAGGTTCTTTTCAAATCGATAGGAAATAAATTCTAATAAAAAATACAAGTAAAAAAATGGTTGATTGTACAACCCAAAAATATTGAATTTTAACTTTGAAGATTAATTTTGCACCAAAAAACATGATTTTCCACCAAAAATAGAATAGTTGTATTTTTAGTTAGAACAATTATTTCGCGTCGAAAATTAATAATTTTCGGCGAGATTGACCCAACGTATCTTGAAATGGCCCGAACCTCCATGATTCAGAATCGTTTCTAAGTTTCAAATGTTAAAATTTGTGAATTTTCTATGTGACTCAACTATTTCTTTTGAAGATCATCCAATTTCGGTGAAAATTCCCTCAAAAAACCAAAAATTGTTCAATTTTGTAAATTTTCGAAAAGATTTACCTCTTCCTGTGAAAAAATATCTAATTCCGCCGAGAGTTCGCTGGGATGGCCTAAAATTTTCCCAATTTGTAAATTTTTTAAAAAGACCTAGCTGTTCTTGTTAATCAAAGAAGAAACTTAACTTTCTACAAAGTAATTCAACTTGAAACCGAAAAAAAAGTTGAATGTGCTACAAAAAATATGAACTTTCAACCATGGGGTTGGCCAAATTGGCCAACGGACATTAAAAAACCAGTTTCCTTCGTGGAAAGAAACTTTTTTTAAAAAGATTTATTGTAGGTCTGGCAAGACTAGATTACTACATTTTTATTATTATTGCTAGAATTCTGTATGTTCTATTATTATTATTGTGACTATTTTTGCTTATATTTTACCTATTCGCTCTAGTTAGTTTTATTTACTTATTTGAATTTGATTTTTCCATCTTCGGCAATACCAACAGCCTCGCGAAAAATGTATTGAAATATTCGTCACTGACTTTGGATGAATGATTATTGGCCGAAAAATGTTACAATTTCCCAAAAATAAGAAATTATGGTAAGGTTTTCAAAAGATTCCTGAGACAATTTCAGAATAACGAAAAAAAAGTTTTACGAATATTTTTATTCCAAAGATGGCTGCAGTTGGCAAACCTGTATTACACCTGTCAGAATCGGTACTCACTTCACGTCTGTTTATCCGGATTCACGTTATGTTTGGTTACGTTTTGTCTATCTTTTGGAGTGATTATGGAGCTTATGAACCGTAGGCTGTCTTGAGACCCGAATCACTTCTATTTATTTTCATAATCGTATATAGCTGTGATTATAAAAATAAAATTAATCATGGTTTGCATGTTTCATAATGATATGTTGGCTTGTCAATCTGTAATACGGTAAGTGATCACTTTCCAAAATATCAGAATCTATAATTAAGTAATTTTATTTACAAATTAACACTCTTATTTATTTATCATATAGTTTTAATCAAATTCATTACCTAAAGAATGGAAGTAATTCGGAATTATACATCTTGATAACCTAACCTTAAATTGCAAAGAATGGAATTTGACATTATTGAGATTATATCCATATTTCTAAAACTTTTGTTCATTTTTAGAGGGTATTGAAGATGTTGAATTGGAAACCATTCTCCATAAACAATCAAACGCGCACAATATCGTACGAAAAAACTGATGATGTTCGGAGGATTTTCGTGACGGATCTTGTTGAGCTGTGGTTTGAAGAACTTAATACAGAGGCAATAATTGAAAGATGCAAGGTATTTTTCAAATCATATTTCACGTTTTCATATTATTTTATAAATAAACTATAACAAATACGATTTTTCAGCAGAACAAATGCATATTTAACCAAATATGTATTACAATTTTCAAATAAATGTCAACAAACAAGTTCAACTTTCAACCAAAAAGTTCATTTTTCAACGACTGACCAAAAAAAATTCAACGACAGCAATAAATAATTCGAATAGAGAAAGATTCTTCCGTTGACAAAGAATAGTTTCACCAAGTTTTTGAGTTACAATCCTTTTTAAAAAAGATGAACTTTTAAACAGAAAACAGGATTTTGAACAGAAGAATGGAAGTTTTAGCTAAGAATGATTTCTCAGCAAAATACATGAATAATCCACCAAATACTTCAACTTCAAATAAGTTTTGACAAAAAATTTCAACTTTCAACGGAACAACCGAATCTTTAACCGAAAAAAAATTAGAAGAAATTTCTACCGAAATACATGAAGTTATCAACAAAAATAATGAATTTTCTACCAAGAAAGATTTTTCCTTAGAGAAATGATAATAGTTTTATCTAGTAGTTTAATTCTTCGACATAATAGTTGAATCCTTAGCAAAAGAGATAAATTTTCAATAATAGAGGTAAAGTTTCAGCTAAGAAAGATTTTTTATCGAATAGAGAAAAAATAGCAACCAAATTGTTATATTTTTTATCCAAAAAGACGAATTCCCTACAAAATATGTGAATTTGGATTTTCAATAAAAAAAGACGGATTTTGAACAAAGAAGGATAATTTTTCAACTGAACTGTTGAATCATTAACCGCAAGAGGGCAACTTCTGGAAGAAAAATGAAATAGTTTATATTTCATCCAATTTTTTTTCTTCTGTATAAAAGTTAAATTAAAAATCTAACAGATGCATTTCGAACCCAGTAGTTGAATTCTCAACCAAAAAACATCAATTTTCGATGAAAAATCTGATAGTTGACATGTTAATTCGAATAGATTTCAATTTCAATTCAAAACCAGTTTAAACTTAACTAGGAAACACGAATTTTCAAACAGACTTGAATAGATCATTAATTAAATTTTTTAACCTATCATCAAAACGTAGGATTCCTTACATTGAAAAATTTGCTGTTATGGATTTTCAATCACTTCATTTTTCCAGTATAAAAAGAATGTTACAAAAAAATTTTTTAAATGGAATTTCTAGCAGTAAAATATTATTTGCTTAATGTTTTTCCGCTTTCAGACCCTAAATCCGCTTTTAAAAATCAAGGCTTTGAACATGGATGAAATAATGGATGAAATTCTTACTAATATACCGAATCACGCTGTTGAGATGTCTGTAAATTCTATAACATTACACAAGAATATCCAAGGAGGAATCTTTAAGTTCAGAATAGAATTAAGTAAAGGAAGCGAAAAAGATTTTTTCAAGGTAGTTACTAAATCGCTCTGCCTATCGTCCATTGAATTATTTCGAAGATATTCGCTCTTAGAGGAACTTGTGAAGAAGAAAGATGAAGAAATTAAAGAGTATAAAGCAGTAGGAGCAAAATTAATTCGAAGTTGGTATATTTCCTTTTTCCTTAACCTTAATATTCTTGAAGCAAAAAAAAAACGATTAATGAGTGCATTCCTAATTTTTCTTACAGAACACATCGAAACCAAGCGATTTACTGAAGAACTTTTCGGTAATGAAGGGAAAAACGGATTGAGTTCTGTAAATGCATTTCAGTCCGTTGTTGGTTTGTGTAATGCAGCTCAGCAGCTTGATTCGAACCAAGAAGCGATCTACTCTAAAAATTTAGAGAGGTACTTTTCAATTAGCTAATAATATAAAATATTATTGATTTCTATCATTCGCAACCAATTTTGATTCAAATTCGGAAACAATTTTAGGGGCCGTCCATGTACTACGTTATAAATATTGAATCCGAAAAGACAAATTTTCGAAAGGAGTAACATAACTCTTAACCAAACTGTTGCATTAACAACTAAATACTTGAAATTTTGATCCAAGAAGCCAAATTTATAATAAGAAAATTCGACTTTCCGACCAGAAAAAGTTAATCTTCAACAGAATAAGTAAATTTTTCACGAAATATTTGAGTTTTCTCCACAAAATAGGTGAATTATCAACACATAATGATGTATTCTTGACTTAAATCGCGAAATTTTAAAAACGAAAATTTCGACGAGAATGAAAATTTAACTTGAAAATAATGCGTTTCAGAAAAAAAGTTGAATTTTCAAACCAATAAAATGAGATTCCAACAAAACAGTAAAGTTTTTCACAAAAAAAATTGTTACACAGTTGAATTTTCAACAAAATAAATTACCCTTGATAAGACATGGATTTTCGAACGATTAGTTGAATTTCCAGCTGTAAATTACGAGTTTTAAAACAAATTAGGGAATATTTGATTCCCCTACCAAATAGATGACTTTTCAACAAAATGAATTAATATTTCTACCACTAAGATTAAGGTTCTACCAGAAAAAAACGATTCTTGAAGTAAAACTGACTGTCAACAAAATTGATAAATTTTGGATTTAAAAAGATGAAGTATATCTGGAATAGGTGAATTTTAAACCAAGTGAATGATTGTGCAACAGAAGGGTTCATTTTTGGAGAAATAGTTTCATTTTCTACAAAATTGCTGAACTTTCGAGACCAAAGATGAACTTTCTACAAAATAGTTGAATTTTCGAACCAAAAATATAATTTTCAATAAAGAAGTTATGTTATAACCAAATAGTACAATATCCAAATCATCAGTTGAATTTTGACCAATTTAATTTATTTGATATCAAATATATATCTCCCATTTTTCTCTATTTATCTGAATTTTCAAACAAAAATGTGGATATTTCGACCAAACAATGAGTGGTTTTCCAACGAGAAAGGATTATTTTCTACCATATAGTTAAATATTCAACAAAATATTTCTTTTTTTCGAACAAACAACAGAATATTTCAGCAAAGTGCTAAATTTTGAATAACAAATATCAATTTTCCACAAAAAATCAATTTTTCTACCAAATAGTTGAATTTTATACCAAAAGTTTGAACTTCCAACCCGGAAATTCTAGATTTCAGGAAGATAGTGATTTCTAAATAAAGTATTCTAATTTTCTACAAAATTGTTCAATTTATTACAAAACAGTTTAATTTTCAAACTGAAAATATAAATTTTCAACCGAGAAGGTATATCCCATACAAACAGTACCATTTTCGGATGAATAGTTTAAGTTTCACCGTTTTTGTTTTATTTTATATCAAATTGTTGAATTTGCAACTAGACAAAATGAATTTTCTATCTATATTGTAATTCCAACCAGAAAAATTAATTTTGGAAAGAGTTGCTTAACTTTTAAGGAAGTGGTTAAAGTTTCGACTTATAAGATGACATTTTTTACAGAAAAATTTTATTTGCAAGAAAATTTTTAATCAAGTAGTTTGGATCCCGTCATCCCTTGAAAAAGAGGTAACGCAGTTTATCGATGGCCCGTTGATATATCTGTACTCAAAATTATTCCTTATTTGGAGTCACAATTACAATTTCTTCTATTTCAACTCCATACCTCAAGATAATGATGTGATTCGTTTCAGAAACAATCATTTTTTTCATTTCCTGCATTTTTATTCGAATATACTAGAACCGTTTTTTTTTCTTTTAGTCCTGTTAAGCCTGGTACTTCAAATGCAGAAGCTGAAAAACGAAATGTTCCTACATCGAGCGAAACGGAAGCGATTCCAAAACGAAAAAAAGAAGAAAAACGAAGGATGGCAAAGAAGACAAAGAAAAGTGCAATCAGCGCTTCTTTTATGAAGCCAATAGTTAAGAAAGAGAGTCGGATAACAAATTTTATATCGTGACGATCTTGTTACCCGATAATAATTTGTTATGCTTTACACTTGACAGAAATGACGTTTGGTTTTTATTTTTCTTGTAACAGGCTTCGAGATCCCTCATTTTATACTTTTTTTATACTTTCTAAGGGCGAAGTTACTTTTTTTAATGTTGGGATTATTGATTCTCATGAATTTCCTCTTTGAGATTTCATCGGATGACTATTAATTTTCTAAATTCTAAAACATCATTTGCCAATGGATATCCATTACGAAAAAGTCGGATCATTTCAAATTTTGTTTATCGATTGAAATTTTTATTTAATAATTTCCCGTGTGCAATTATATTAATTATAACACCCTTAACCCTTGTTATTATTACAACACTCTAATTATTAAGACTGAATACAACAGGAAACTCAATTCTCGACTGTTGTATTTTTCTACTGTTGGAAAATAAATTTAACCGTTGAAAAAAAATTGTAGATTCTCTTCGAATCAAATTTTCAATAGTTGAATTCCAAGAAGCTGAAAATGCAAGAAAAAACAAACTTTATATCTAGAACAAGTGTCAATAACGTTATATCAACATTATTCCACTTGAGAAATCATTAAATGAACATTGCGATCCATAGAAATATCTCGAATTTTCGAAGGTGAACAATTCATTATTCTGTTGTGAGATTCATAATTTTAGTTGAATTTCATCTTTTTGTCATAAAAAGTGATCTCTTATGGTCAGAAATATTATTGCATGGTTGATGATTGGATTTTGTTTCTTTAATTTAACAATTTTTTACAAAGTCATCCTTAGCTGATTGGATTTTCGTCCTTGTTTTAAAAGTTTATTTGTTCTCTTGGAATTCCGTTCTATATTGAATATTTAACTTTCCATGAAAAAAAGTACAATTTACGAATTTTTTACCGAAAAAGAGAAAATTCTAACAAATAGTTGACTCATCCACCAGAAAAGATCAATTTTCAATTGAAAATGAAGTAGTCGAATTTATAGCTCCCAAAAAATGTAATGGACGGAAACTAATTAAATTAAATTGATTTCTTTTTTCTAGATTTGTAAGAACTCAATTATTGATTTTCCTGGTTATAGATTCAATATAACAGTTAAAATTCGTCTGTTTGGTTGGAAATTGGTCTAATTGCGTGGAAAACAACTTTTTTGTTTAAAATTCAACTGTTTTATAAAAATTTCCCCTTTTTTCGTTGAAAGTCCTTCATTATTCCGAAAAAAATTTCATGTGGGCTGAAAACACATCTATTTTGTAAAATAGAAAATTTATGAATTTTCAATCAAACAGTTGGATTTTCTCTTCTAAAGGAATGCATTTTTCAACTAATGTAATACTAATGTAATACATTCCTCATTTCAGTTGAATTCCGTTTTCTGGTTCATCTGTTTTCTTTAACAATTCTTATTTTGATTGAAAATCCAACTAGTTTGTGAAAATAATAAAATTCATCAATTTCCAACAAAACAGTTGAACATCCTATCAAGGAGATGTATTTTCCATCAAAAGAGACGAATAGAAAATCAAATTGTTGACTTATCTACTGGGAGAGAATAGATTTTGAAGGAAAAATTTAATGGCTGAATTTTCTGTTCCAAACAATAATCAAATGAAATCAGATTTTCTTCCCTTGAATTTCAAACGTTCAAGAATTCAATATTTTGCTTATATATTCACCAGTTCAGTTGAATTTCGTCTTTTTGATTGGAAATATGTCTTTTGGTTTGGAATTTCAACGGTTATTTCTCGAATTCGTCTTTTGGGATTGTAAATTCCACTATCCGCTTGGAAATTAACCTTTTCGTTCAAAATTCAACTGCTCTGTAGGAAGTTTGTCTTCCTGGCATAAAACTTTCACTTTTTGGTGAAAATTAAGCTTCTTTATTCTCGAGAAAAAAATTTCTGGTTAAAAATTAACCTTCTGTGTCAAATTTCTATCTTTAGGTTTCAATTTTCATTTGTTATAGTGCGAATTTCTCCTAATCATCTTCAGTCAGAAATTCAACTGTTTGTTCAAAAGTGTAACTGCTATGTTGAAATTGTCATTTTTAGTTTTTTTTCAACAGTTTGTTTGCAAATTCATATATTTTTTTGAAATTTATTTTCTCTGGTAGAAAATTGATCTGCCTGATTCAAAATTTGAATTTCTTTTTGAAGATTTATTACTTCAGTGCAAAGTCCATACCTTTGGTTGAAAATGTATTTTTCTTAGTTTGAATTTCATGTATTTTATTGAAAATTAATCTCTTTTAGTGAAAACACTCTCAATTTCTCTAATTCCACTTGATAATTTAATAACTGAAAATTTTGATACATAAGAATTCTTTCAACAGTCAATTTTTTGCAAATGGATAATCATTCATTGGACTCCTGGTAAGAAATTAATGAGAATTTTATATTTTTTTTTCTATTCGTTTATTGATTTAAACAGGCAACTTTAATAATCGATCAATTTATTTTTGAGGATACCTTGTTTATCAGAAGATACTTTTTAAAATCATTTTCCTCGTTCCATAAGGCACTTATTATTCCAATGCCCAATCTTGGAAAAAGCTTCCTCAGAATGATATTTTATTATTTTTATAAAATAATACAAGAAGTTCAAAGATGTAAAAAAAATGTATACATACTATGTAAATAATATATACACTAAAGTAAAGAAGTATATTCGGTCAAATCGAGTAAAAAATGTGCATCTTTATTGACTAATATATATTTATATATAATTTTACAATTGTTCTATAAAATTATAAACTAGTAATACGCTGCGAATCCAGCGTATTGTAATTATAACAAACACTGCGATTATCATGGTGCTTCAGTGTAGAAGCTCTTGAAAAATTAAAATTTAAGGAAACATGTACATATATTATGGTAATAATTTCTCAAAATAAACCATGAGAAACAAATCTGTAGCTTAGAATTTAGCAAAAATAAAAAGCTTAACCAAAGTCCTGCTCTGGTTTTTGATATTTCTGTTCAAAATCAACGAACCCGCATTGATCTTGAAAATAAAGTAGAAGAGAATAATTAGTTATGATATTGTTGTTAGTTATTGCATTTTAACCGATTACCAATTTTCAATTTTGCGATACCAATCGAGTAATACAAGAAATTTGATAATTGGAAATATAAAATTTTTGTACAGATGCGTTCATTTAATACTAAGAAAAAAATCTTTTTGCCTTATTACAAAATTATTCCAACAAATATTATCAATAATTAATATTTTATAAATATAAAGTTTCTACTTAACACTCACTAGAAAATTATCCACACTACCTTGGATATTATTACTCTCAGACTTCACAGTCTTTTTTAATTTCTCTCTCTTCCCCTTTTTATAAAAAATTAATGTTTTCTTCAAGTTTTTAGAAAATTTCTCTTTTCTCTTGTTTTTTTCCCTTGGATTCGAACGGTTTTATTAGAACCCAATAAGAAAATCCAGCTTATTTTGTTCGGATGTTAATTCTGTTTTGTTGGATTGCAACTTTTTGGATAAACATTTCACTGTCTCCTGAAAACACCGTTTTTATGGTTTGAAAATTGAAGTACTTTGTTGAGAAATCTTTGTTTCGGGTAGAAAATTTAAGTGTATCATATTTTTAAATAAAAATTTCTATTTTTTTTCATTTTGCAATTGAATTACTTCGTATGAAATTCGTCTCTGTGGACACGAAATTCCGGTTAAAAATTTAACTATTTTCTCGAAAATACGATGCAACTTGGAATCTTAGACGTTTAATGTCAAATTGAATCTGATGTCTACATTGATTTTATTAGAAACAACTATTTTCCTATTTCGGTAAAAACCATCATATTTCCTTTTATTGAACGCATTATCTTGGGCTGTGAAGTCTGTACACTACAACAAAAACAAAGAGTGCTTTTTTCACATTTTTGGATCAGATAAATGTATAAATGAAGGGGCACACCGCATACGGGCGTAAGTGCCAAATTTCGGAAAATCGGTTTATTGGCTTAAACTATTTGTTT
>WSXT02085944.1:0-11866 GCA_011762715.2 Neuroterus valhalla
TTACGAGACACAAATACCCGAGCGCGAAGCGCGAGGTTTGGAACAAACGAGCGCGAAGCGCGAGTCAAATATATTATAGAGCGCGAAGCGCGAGATCCTACGGACGCGCGCCCTAGGCGCGCTGATACTAGCGAGCGAAGCGAGCTGCGCGCCAAGCGCGCGATGAGAATGAGCCCGCGAAGCGGGCAGATTTTTTATTATAAATTCCATCACTTTTTGGCAATAATCCAATTATTTGGTTGGAAGCTATTTTTTTCTTTAATTAACAATTCAATTGTTTTTCTAATTTTCTAAATTATCCGCAAGTCCATTCAGATGATTGTGGAGAAAGTGTAACTTGATTCTCATATTTGCCCCTAGGGTCTGAAAGTTTTCCAGCATATTTTGTACAATTTCTTCATAATTTGGTGCTTTATGGTAATACCTCGGAAATTTCTGACGACCAACAAAACTTTCCCAAACTTTACTTTCCGGAATAGTCATAATTCTACCAAAATTTGTGTTTTCATCCACCGCCGTATTTGAGGACCACCAAATATTCCACCTTTCAACTTTTCCATACTAAGCTTCGGAAATTTCCTACAAATGTAATTAAAACCATTTACTCCCTTGTCCAACGCTTTTACGGATCGCTTTATCATCCCTTACTTAATATTTAATGGTGGAAGTCTACTCATAACTGAGAAAATAAATGTTATTACCAACAAGCCGATAATTGTTCAAAATATAAGATATGTCAAAATTTTGAAAACAAGAGCACATCCAGTACTTTCATGAATTTATTCTTAATTTTGGCACTTGAAAACATACAAATTTGCAAAGATATCCAGGGCAACACGAGAAAAAATTTTTTTGTAGAGCTGTGTTATCTATCAAATTGGACAGAGCCAGTGAATTTATCAAATAATTGACTAACTTCAAGGCCACCTGTTATTGGACATCTTCTTACATGTGATATGCATTAGAGACAGTATTGCGGATACGCTGACAACTATGGAGGTCTAACAATAATTCCCACCAAGCGTCATGTCGAAACTCATACTTTAAACAAGCGGGCGCATATTGCAGCCCTTGTTTATTGCCAGGGGACATGAATACACATCGTTTATAGCAACATGCCCCCTACGCGTCCATATATACGAAAGACATGTTGTTTCATGTGTGATCGAAAGGTACCAGTTAATCGACTGGATCTTGTCACTTGACATGTATACCCCAAAGATACGAAACCCAATGGTATTTTTTTTATCGGCTACTGTAAACTATGTGATGCTTTACAATATTTGCTCCTGAATTCGATTCGATATTCATTTTTGAAGACAGCAACTGGTGCAAAATAATTTATATACATTACATTGCTAATGGAATAAAAATTTCTGTTCCGCATCTGTTAGGCATGTATATCCTTCTTATGGTTTTCGAACCACATGAAAAATTTTTCTGTTTAGCGCTCAATTATTTATGAAAAAAATTACTATCTTTTTGCTCATACAAGCAGATATTTTAAAGCAGCATCTATCGTACGGATAAAGATTGACGAGGTATGTTTTCTATTACCTTAAATCGAGGTGCGAGTAATTGAGTGTTCGTTTGACTGTTTTTGAATCCAAGCTGTCGTCCTTTGAACTACCAAGGATTACCTGTTTCTCAGGAATTATTCAAATATAATGTTATTATCAATGTCTTAACCTTATCTTTCATCATGTATTGATGATATTGCACAAGTTTTCTTAATATTTATTTTGCAAGATGCGGGAATAATTTCAAGCTCAGGTTACCTTACTCTTGCCAAGGCGATATCGTGAGGGTAATGAATGTCTTCTTTCCTTAATTAACTTTGCAATGCGAGTCCTGATAGCCTCTCCCTCTAACTTGAACATCAAAATTATACATCTTATTCAAACTGTTGTTCTTGTTTTCATGGTGGACTTCTCTCGAACCCCAATATGTAATTTATGACTTCATCAGTGAGTAGATTATTACTGAATCCATAAATTTGCATGATTGATTTTTATTTTTAAAAAATAGGCTTGCCTCGCGGGCACAGTTTGTGTTTGCGTGCACCTAGGCGCGCGCGTCTATCAATCTTCGCACTTCACACTCGATAGTAAATTCACCTCGTGCTTTATGCTTGGTTATGTATTTACCTCGCGCTACGCGCTCAGTCTTTTTGATTCCCCTCATTCATGTGAAGAGGTTTTAAAACTAAGAGGCGATGCATCGACTACTGAAATTTGATGATTGTGAATTCACTTCTGTTGAAGCTCCTTCGGCATTGACAAACCTATTTTCACCGCGTGTTCTGTGCTTCGCGATCCATCAGAATTTGTAGGAAACGCTAACTATTCTATGACCTTTTTTGGTATCCAAGCAAATTGTTTTTTTTTTTTTCATTTTTTAGGATTATTTTTACGAATGAAGCGAAAGTAACGCGTCCTATCAAAGAAACTTCGTTTTCCGACAAAATGAGAAAATTTACAGATCTCTCAAAGCTAACAACTTTTGTTGATCAATTTTTCATTCTCATCAAAGAAGGTACATTTGGACCCTTCTCCCATTTTTTCGGCAAATGTTCACGTTGTGAGACCCTTTGTACTTAAAAAAATCTGCCTGCTGCACGGACATATTCTCTTCGCAAGCTTCGCTCGCGGCTTGTGTCGCTCGCTAGTTTCAGCGTGCTTAGGGCGCGCGTCCTTCGGATCTCGCGATCTTCGCGCCAAGAAGAAACTTTGTTTCTTTCTGACTCTTTTTTTCAATCCCTCATTATTTGGATGAGAATTCTCATTTTCGTTTACATTTTTGAATTTTGAAAATGCCACAACTCTGGCAATTTTATTACTAACAAAAAAAATCATTCGGATGAATTGTTCCTCTTTTCACGCCCTACAAGAAGCCATTCTTTTGATTTCTTAGTCTTTGAAAGAAAAGTCCAAAAAAATTCCCAAAATGCTCCCCCCTTCAATTTTCCGTAAAATAGTTGGATAGCTACTTTGACCTGTCTCTTTGGTCCCTGGGAGTTTGAATTTCTAAATTTTGAAAAAGCCACAACTCTGACAATTTTGTTTTCATTGAAAAAAAACATAAGTATAAATTGTTCCACTTTTACTTTTGATCCAAAATAGTTGGTTAACGATCTCGAATTGTTTTTTTGGTTCCTCAAAATGGGGCCAAAGCACGATTGAATATGATCATTCTTTCAAAAGTTTACCAGTTCAGAGATTATTTCTAATTTTTTTTGGTGCGATCAAAATTAGAATTCTCGAGAAAATTCAAAAAGTCGTATTAATGATCTTGTAGGGCTCCTAAAAAGAAACATTTTTTCTGTCTGACTTTGTTTTTATTCTTGTGTTATTTGACTAAAAATTATCATTTTCTTTTATATTTCTGAATTTTGAAAATGCTACAACTCTGACGATTTCGTTCATATATATAAGAAAAAAAATCTGCCCGCCGCGCGGGCACATTCTCATCATGATGAGATCGATGGTAATCTCACCTCGCGCTCCGCGCTCGGTTATGAATTTACCTCGCGCTACGCGCTCGGCCTTTGCACCTCCCTACAGTTTTATATAGAGCTTGTGAACTCAGAAGCGGATTGTCCACTGCTTTAATTTGATGAGTGTGAATTCTCTTTTTTTAAAGCTTCTCCGGCTTTAACGAATATATTCTCATCGCCTGTCTCGTGCTGCGCACTCGATCAAAGTTTGTCCAAAGCGGTAGAGAAGATTTGCTGCATAATTTTTTTCACATGTTGTGTAGTTTTTCTAGAAATTCAATTTTTATTCTATTTTCTACGATTGAAACAAAAACTACGCGTCCAATGGGAAAATTATAACACATTTACAGATATTCTTTTGGGGTGAATAACTGTTCTCTATGAATCTTCAGTGTTAGCCTTAGTCAATTTTTCAAAAATTTTATTATTTCATTTTTATAGTTATTTTTCCTGATTGAAATGAATTCATTTCATGTTTTTTTTTTAAATGAAGCAAAAACTTTTTGTCCTATCAAAAAGTTGACTTAACCAAATTTGTAGGTCTTTTTTTGGTGCGCAAGTTTAGTTCTGATCTAAAACAGATGGTTACCGAACTCGATTTGTATTTTTTGTTCCTCGAAATGGGCGCCAAAGTACGATCGAATATGATCATTCTTTCGAAAGTCATGGAGTTCATAGATTATTTTTCATTTTTTTTGTGCGATCGAAATGGGAATTTTCGATTTTTTGAGAAAATTCAAAAAGTTGTACTCGCCATCTTGTAGAGCTCTCTTGAAGGAACATTTTTTCTCCTTGACTTTCTTTTCAATCTTGCTTTATTTGGCTAAAAATTCTGATTTTCGTTCATATTTTTGAATTTTGAAAATGCCACAACTCTGACAATTTTGTTTTGCATTAAAAAAAATCCTAAGTATAAATTGTTCCATTTTTTACCTACTACAAGAAGCCGAACTTACAATTTTTGGGTCTTGGAAAAAAAGTCCAAAAAAATGTTCAAAATGCTCTCCCTCTTTCATTTTTTATCCAAAATAGCTGGTTAACAAACTTGACCTGTCTTTTTGGTCTTTCAAAATGTGTGTCAAAGGGTAATCCAATCCGAGTAGTCTTCCAAAAGTTATCGAGTATACAGACACCAACGACGACGACGACGACGACGACGACGACGACGACGACGAGGACTGATTGTGATTGTGATTGATTGATGATTGATGATTGATTGATGATTGATTGATGATGGACTGATGATTGATTGATGATTGATTGGTGATTGATTGATGATTGGTGGATGATTGTTTCATGATTCATTGTTGATTCATTGTTGATTGATTAATGATTGGTTCATGGTTGATTATTGGATGTTTCATGAATGATTGATTGATTATTATTCGATGATTGATTGATGGTTGAACTATTGATTGATTATTAGTTGATTGATTTATGATTTTTTAATTGATAATAGATTTTCGATCGAAAAACACAGATGAACAGACATATGTTTAGACAGACAGACGTGTTCCTAGAAAATATTTTTTCCGGCTGAAGAGATCTTGTGCAACTTTTAACTACCAACAATTTTGGCTTCTTTCCTATTCACTGTACCTAACGCTGTTTGGTGGCAAAATTGAGTTTTGAATTGTCTCAATTTTATTTTCATGGCTGAGACCATGGTTTGGTGGTAGAAGACTGTATACTGACATACATGTTCATTTTCTGAATGAGGAGGACTGAAAACATCGAGGATAGACAAAAACTTGATAGGTCCAAAAATTCTATTTTCAATTATTCGTTCCACTCAGGGAGCCCCACTAGATCATAGTAGCAAAATTTCTTGAATTCTCTTCAGAGATCAACAATTTTTATCTGTATGAAACAAAAACAATGAAAAGTCGAGAATGAAATTTTTCGGAAAAATTTGCATTACACCAGAAAATACGATTGAAGGAAAATTGTGCTCGTTACATCATAATCAGTTGCATACGTATTATAAAGTGGCCTAAACAAATAGCCACCGCTTAATAATAAAGCTAAGTTAAATAGTATTATGATGTTTTATGTTGTAAGGAACATTATTTCCAACATGAGACAGGTTGTTTCTTGTACAGCGTCCCACGAATTTTCCAACCAAGAATTGTTCATTCCACTACGATTAATTAAAGCGTCAACTCTTCCCTGCGGATGAGAATATATAAAGTCAGCATACTCGTTCCTACAATTTCAAGATTAACAGTCTCAAGCTTTCCTTGCCTAATTATCCTGTACGGATTTCAATGCTTTAGTATCTTAGTTTTCCCATTAGGTAGTTTAAAAAATATTTTTCAAAAAGGGGTCATTTTTATTCATCCAAGCTTTTATATATTGGCGATGTTCGGAGAAGGGCTCATACTTACATCTAGACATACGTCTGAAGAGGCAGACAGACACTTACCAAAAAATCTGTTTTTTGAGTTCAGGGAGGCTCGAGACGTGGGTATTTTACAAAAACAGAAAGCGAAGTTCATTTTCATCATAAATCTGATACATACCCTGATCGGAATGTGATACAATTATCTCTATACACTGATCCGCAAATACAGTCTTTTAACTCGGCACGCAGAGAGTCGCCAAGTAAACAACTTTGAACTACGCAGTACTGCCCTGCCTATTCGAGCGATGGATTTAGTGTAGACCATCAAAGGTAGCTCAGGGGAGACGGGAAGACAGAACACGTCAAGCGTAAAGTCAGCGCTATCTCGAGCGGCCTTGTGTCGCGGGATGAGTGTATATAGGGATCAAAGCATTGGCATAAAGAGTTCTTGGTCGTTTCTCCACATATTGTCCAAACTGGATATTACTGGTGCTCAATTCTGTCTCGTCTACCCTGAGATAAACACGCAATCGCGAGACGAGTGTTAACCTTTTGAATCACCCAAATAGAGTTTGAATAGATAATATGAGAAATAGTTCGCTTTGACATTTGGAGCCCTTCCAACAAAGACGCATTTCTCTCCCAAAATAAACCGACACTAACGTCGCTGACTACGTCTTCTAAAAATGTGTGATGTATTAATTGAACAACATTCTCTTTGCTTGACATGCTATGACATAAGGGACAAAACACCACCTTTCATTCGCCTCAAGATACAAAATACGACACCAATTACCAACTCTTCTTATTGGAAACTGGGGAAGGTATCCGCAGAACGTGTCAGCAGTAGCCTCTGACATCGCATACGTTTCAATTAACCCCGTGATGTATGAGGAACCCGTCAGGAAGTCAATGTTGAACGGATGGAAGAAAAAATAAACGAGGTATACTGGTTACACTGTTATAGATATATAGACTGACACGCAGGGGGTTCACATCTGTGCTCAGCATGCTGGAGGCAAGAAACTGATGGCGTACGACCGGAAGTGAGGAAGACAGACCCCAACAGGCTGGTCTTACGAAATTCTTGGGCTTCCCTCTACGCTCTTTACAGCTAACAGTTTACACTCGAAAACTTGAGACATGACTGCTGGTTGGTTCCATAATGAAAGTGAAATTTCCGTGGATACATGAAGTATTCTGGTGACTCCGGTCTTTTGGAACATCTGAAAGTCCTTTACTACTATCTGTACAAAAAGTTTAGAGCCCTCGATTTTTCTTCAGATTTTATTTGAAAAATTTGACAGCTAGATTCTAAAAATATTGGACAAAGTACAGAATGAAGATGGAGGTTTCCTCTACACTTATGCAGAGTTTTGAAATTTTCAGTTGATAAGAAAATATTTCCGGATGAGTTGAGTGTTGAAAAGTACCATTATCTTACGATCATTTCGGCGTACTCAACTTTGAACGGCTGTTACTCTCTGAAAGCAATTACAAAAAATCGGAGAAGAATACATGATTTATTTTTACCTTTTCTGTGTATGATGATAAAGTCTAGAGTCCGAAATAGTAATTTTTATTAGGTTAATAACGAAAGAGTAGTGACGTTTTATCTTTGAAACGAAGCAACATACTTAGATCATTCGTGAAGTAAATTACTCATTTTTATGAAACGCTTTAGGACGAAATATTTTTTATTTTATAAACAATATCATCAACAACCAAGTAGTTGAACATGTAAGCGAAGAGACGACTTTTTAACCAAAAGTTCATGTTTGAACCAAATATGTAAATTTGCAGTACAACAGGACGAAATTTTAAGAAGACAGTTTATTTTCCAACCCAACGAGGTGTATTTTCAACCTAAATGGACGAATTTTCAAATAAGAAATCGAACTTTCGACAAGAAATATGATTTAATTTTTCCATCAAAAAGTTAATTTTTTGAACAAATGGTTCGATGCTGAATAGATCAGATGAATTTCACAAAGAAAGATGAATTTTTGATTGAATAGGTAAATTTATAACAAAAAAAAAAATCAATTTTCTACCAAGAAGGATGATGTTCTACCAAAGAGACGATTCATCAACAAAACTATATATTCCCATGAATATTGTTCAATTTTGAAGCTAAGAAAAAAATTTTTTTTTGTACTAAATAGTTCATCTTTGGAACAAATGGTTCTATTTCTATGTTTTTAACCCTCAAACAAGATATTTTCACTAAAAATGGAAAAACTAAATTTCTAAAAAAAGTGGTGCACATTTAAAAAATGGATTTTTAACAAAGTAGTTGAACTTTCAACCAAGTCGTTGAATTCACAACCAAGAAAGATGCGTTTTCAACTTAACAGCTCGAATTTCAACCTTGATAATGAATTTTCTGCTGAGAAAAATTATGTTCACCTAAAAATGTCGAATGTCGAAAAAATACATTGATTTTCCTCAAAACTAATTAATTTGAAAATATTTTTGTTCTCAAATTGATATCTCAATTTTTCTATTCAGTTGTTGAATTTTTATGACTTATTTGGAAGCAAATAGTAGATTTTGTAGAAACAAATATGAATTCTTGGAGAAACATGTAGTAGTTGATATAATGATCACAAAATTTCCATTTTGAATCAGAAAATTTTTGTTATTTAATCGGAAAAGGTTCAGTTAAAAAAAATTTCGTTGAATATACAACCAAAATAAATTATTAACAACTAAACAATTGCATTTTTAGCTAAAAGAGGTAAAATATTCCAACGCATAAAGATTTTAACTTGGAATATCGAACAGTCGAATCCAACAGGAAAGGTCAATTTCAACCAAACATTCGCATTTTCAACTCCAAAGGATAAATTTTCAACAAGAGAGATTTTCTTTTTACCAAAAATGATGGATTTTCAACTAGAAATGAAAAATGTTCTAATGAAAACATAAATTTTCTACGCAGATTAGTTGAAGCTCCAACTAAAATGATGAATTCTAAACAAAAAATGAGAATTTCCAAAAAAAGAGTTCAACGGCGAAATAGTTGAATTATCAACCATAAAGATGATTTTCGAATCAAGAAGGTTGTTTCTATACCAGAAGGCTAATATCCAAAAGAAAATACATGAAGTGTCAATCAGATGGTTATATTCTCAATTGAAAAAGATCGCAGTTTTGAACCAGATAGTTGAATTGCGAACTTCAAACATAAATTTTTAACCAAAAAAGTTATAGCTACATTTCCAATTAAAAAAAATTTATGTTAAGCAATAACATTCAATGCGTTTCCAACAAAATTGTTGAATTTTTCACCATAGCGATGAGTCTTAAACAAAAAAAAGATTTCCAACAAAGAAGTTCAACTTTCAACCAAATAGTTCAATTTTGGACCAAAGAAGATGACTTTCTGAGAAAATGGTTGCATCTTCACCAAAAAAATATAATTTCAATTTTCCGTTAATGGCTTAAGTGATTGGCATCCTTTATTTCACTTTGGCTCCCAGGAATATTTAAAGTGTACTGCGTAACTGTATAAGTGTGAGAAAAAGCCGTAGTTGTAGTTGTAGGCGGAAAGTCCATTATATTTTCCGAAAAAGAAATGAATTATTTAAGAATGATCTACGTATGTTGCATGATTTCAGAGATAACACGTCACTACTCTTTTGTTATTAACTTAATAACAAATTACCATTTTGGAATCTTAACTATATCATTATACACAGAAAGAATAAAAATAGATCATGTATTATTCTCCAATTTTTTAATTGTTTTTAAAGAGTAACATCAGTTCAATGTTGAGTACACTGAAATGATCGTAAGATAATGGTACTTTTCAACACTCAACTCATCTGGAAATATTTTCTTATCAACTGAAAATTTCAAAACTCTGCGTGAAGGTAGGGAAAATCTTCTTCTGATTGCATCTTACTTCACAAGAGATTCAAAATGATTGGATAAAGAGCATGCGTAACAGGGGTGTCCAATGCAAGGTTGGTGTGCTTCTCCTTTCTCCCCCTTCTCCAAACGCTTCATCGAGAATTCTCTCCTCGTTTCGCTACGAGCTTCATCTGACTACGCCTGACCACGCCTACTAGCGCGCACGGTTCACACAGCCCGACCGCCGAGGATCCCTTCCCACATCGCGATCACCGCACGAACGCATCCAAGGTGGTAAGAGAGGGGATTGACGAGTGACAGTTATTTACACCATTGCTTACGCGTTGGACAACTCTGATGTGGAAGCTCAGAGACCTAAGAATTTAATTTAGAAACTAACTAATAAATATGACCTTATATCCTCTTTTACACCCTCATCATTCATGCCGAAAGATATAAGATTCATGTGAAATTTGACCTATCCAGTTTCATCAATTCTAGACGCTTTGAACTCCCTGAATCAGGAAAAATGGTTTTTACGCAAATGTCTCTCTGTCTACCTTTCATTCTGTCATTCTGTCAAGCTGTCTGCCAGTAGTTTGACGGCATAATAGTTTCCGAAGGAGTTTTCAAGTGGAATTTCCTTCTGCACACTATTTTTAGTTCCGAAAATGGAACTCAAGTTCGTTTGTCAGCCTTCCACTGCCAATATCAATGGCTTCCGGCATAGAAATTATAATTAATCAATAAAAGTTTGAGTTTTTATGTAGAAAATGCTATGAAAAGATAAAAAAATTCAAATTTATATCTGAATGATGCAGTATACAATAACAGTTCAAACAGAAAAGTTTCCCGCCCCAGAAAGATCTACGGAAGTAACTCCAATAATTCTCAATCGCATCCATTTTTTTGCGGGAAGATTTGAACTTTTGCATTTCTTTCATTTATGATGAAAGGTAAGTTTATGCTAATCTGGGCCCATACAGTTTTTGTCGATTCCCAACGTTTTGAGATCCTCTAAGTAAATAAAATGGTATTCATGAACATGTATGTCTGTCGATCGATTTGTGTGCGATCTGTTATATGTCTGATAACACGATAACTGTCGGAAGAATCTTCTAATTAAAGTTATTATTTTCACAATGTTTTTTGGCTACGAAGACTAGTCACTTTTTTTGCCAGTTTTCTATCATCATATTTGTGGCTTTAACTAAGGAAAGTACATCTGAGGAAAATAAAATTTCTACTTCCAAGCTAAAGAACGCTATATACGGCAAATATAAAAGAGACCAAAATCACAAGTTTCGAAAAGTTCTACATAATTCCTTCGAATTATTGTTCAAAAGGAATGCTGATCTTTGTTTTATTCATAAAAAAATTTCAAAAAATGGGAGAATTTGATTGACAGTTTAACAACGTAAAATATCAATTAAATATCCTTTCAAATATGAAAAACACGATCAGTTGGAAGAAATCTACTCATGTTGAAAGAATATAATGATTATGTTGCTGCAATACTTTCCTAGTTCTTGATTCACTTGGAATCATAAAATAATATACAAATGAATTACAAGAAATCTCGCAGTATGTTCCACGATAGTTCCCTTGGGTATATCCTCCAAACTAACCACAGGTATTCTTACTTTCTCATCAGAAAAAAGTATTACATTCAAGTGAAACTCATCCCCTCCCCCGTTCATGTCAAATGTCCACTTTCTGAGACCCCCTAAATCCGAAAAACAGGCTTTTATGAATGTCCATGTATGTATATATATATAAATTAAAATTTGGTTGAACAACCACCACAAGGCCCACCTGGGAGCAACTGGCATTCAAAGAATGGCACCAGCTCCTAGTCGAACCGCGGTTAAATGCACCTATGGCCACGTCTCACGGCCGTGGGATGAGTGACCATATGTACGACAAAATCACAACGACAGGCCGGCGAAACCTTCGTGTGTCTTAAGCACACGGAGCAACACAAGAATGACTGCTCTTTGCATCCATCCGGCAAGTGCCACGGCATATTTTTGGCACATAGGGATGGCTTTAAGGTTGCTAACCAGTGAAGGCGTTGCACCTCCAAGAGTGCCGATGATAAGAACAATTAATTTAACCGAATATCCTTGATGTTGCCGTTGTAGGTGTTCTCTGAGATCTTTGTATCT
>WSXT02085955.1:0-11866 GCA_011762715.2 Neuroterus valhalla
TGGCAAGGAAGGACGGTAGGATGCAAGGTAAGAAATAGAAGGAGCAAGAGAGAGAGAGAGAGAGAGAGAGAGAGAGAGAGAAAGAGAGAAAAGGGGAACCACTATGAGATTAAGAAAGCGAGAAGGGTGAAGGGCCAAGGGTGGGACGCGAGGAAGGAAGGAAGGAAGGATGGGTAACACGGGGAAGAAAGAGATGGGATGAGAAAAGGAACAGAAAAGAAGCAGGGAAGAAAAAGGTAGAAGACAGGAAAAGATAGAAGACGGAGGGAAGAAGAAAAAAAGGATGAGTGAGAAGAGTCTCGGCTGAACATCCCTATTAGAAAACTAAAGAAGCTGTGCGAAATATTAGTTTCAGGATAATGTCTCTGTTACCACCTTTCTGGAAATATTGATTGAATGACCGTAAACTGGAATGTAAAAGAAAGACGGATGAACTTCGGCTCGCTTTAGGTGGATAGAAAGAATGAGAAGAAAAGATGTGGGCAGCAGAATGAAATCGATAGAGAAAGTTTAGGAAGAAAAGTAAACATGAGTAAGAGTACAATTGCCCAAAAATCTCTATTAGAAAACATAAGTAGCCATAAAGATTAGTTTCCCACGGATAATGTCTTAGTTACACCTCTCTGAAAATATTGATTTAATGAACGAAAGCCAACAAGCGAAGTACCTCTAAGTTTTTATGTAAATTTACAAAGTCAACCGAATCTCCTCACTCCCAGCAGGAGATTTCATTCTCCTATTTAGTGCCAGGTATAATAGCGTTACGCCAACTGATTGAGTATAATTATTTTCTTTGATGTATTGTTACATTTTAAACGTTTTCTCGCGTGTATGATCATTGCTGATTGTTAGGCGCACAATTAGATAATTCAATATGAGGCAGTAAGGGTAATGCGTTTTACAGATGGAGATTCATCTAGCATACAGAGAGCGTCTAACGTCTAACGAGCGACGTGTTAAGCTAGACCATATGAGTATTGGAGCCCCTTTCAGTTGTCCGATTTACACGCGAGAAATAATCGCTGAGGCATGCCAACATGACATTCGATTTGACCAAGCTGTCTGAAATATCTTAGAACTCAAATAATCACGTTCGGGAAATGATTCACTTGAGACAAGCGAATATTTGACTGCTCTCTTAGTTTGAGCGTTTGGAATTCCACTGATTTTTAGTGAAATTTCACTGACTGGAATTGATAGAAGTCGGTCTTCGAGGATCAGTGGAAGTTTACTGATTAGGTCAGTGAGAAGTATTTCACTGGTTCGACCAGTGAATAAAGACGTCACTGCTTTTACCAATGGGTCATTCACTGAATTGGTCCATTGACTAGATAATTGTTCATAAAAATGATCGGATTGCATTTTGTTATTAGACATTGAACAGATCCAATACCGTGAGAACTTTTTCGAAATCCTTCACTAATATTCACTGATTTCTCAGTGAAAACTGGGACTACTGATTATGATAGGTAAAATTTCACTGGTTCAAACAAAAAGCAAAAGAAATCCTAGACAAAAAGTTTAATTTTCAACTGAAATCATAAGAATGATGGAATTCGCATGCTAAAATGTAGAATATTTTTGGAACCTGTATTTTTCCCCCTGAAAATTTAATTCTCAAGATAAAAGGTAATTTTAAACAAAATATTCCAATTTTCTACTAAATAGTAGAATTCTGAGCCCAAATTTGAGGAAGAGAATGTAAAGTCCACATTGATTCTTAACCTATGACCCTTGATTTCTGATCTCTAAACTTTTTATCCCTAACGAATAATCCTTCACGTTTGACATCTGACCTCTAATCGTTTACTTTTACCCTCTTGGCTAGCTCCTTACCTACTTTGTCTGAATTTTTATTTCTGACCTTTTATCCCAGTCCAATGACCCTCACCATTGACCTCTGACATATGAAATTTGAGCTTTGACCCCTGATCCTTGGCGCGTAATTTCTCTGGAATTGAGCTTTGACCCCTGATCCTTGGCGCCTAATTTCTCTAGAATCGAGCTTTGACCCCTGATCCTTGACGTTTAATTTCTCTGGAATTGAGCTTTGACCCCTGATCCTTCGCGCCTGATTTCTCTGAAATTGAGCTTTGACCTCTGATCCTTGGCGCCCAATTTTTCTAGAATTGAGCTTTGACCCCTGATCCTTGGCTTCTAATTTCTCTGGGATTGAGCTTTGACCCTTGATCCTTGGCGCCTAATTTCTCTCAAATTGAGCTTTGACCCCTGATCCTTCGCGCCTAATTTTTCTAGAATTGAGCTTTGACCCCTAATCCTTGGCGCCTAATTTCCCTGGAATTGAGCTTTGACCCCTGATCCTTGGCGCCTAATTTTTCTGGAATTGATCTTTGATCCCTGATTCTGGGCGCCTAATTTTTCTGGAATTGAGCTTTGACCCCTGATTCTTGGCGCTTAATTTTTCTAGAATTGAGCTTTGACCCCTGATCCTTGGCGCCTAATTTCTCTGGAATTGAGCTTTGACCCCTGATACTTGGCGCCTAATTTCTCTGGAATTGAGCTTTGACCTCTGATCCTGGGCGCCTAATTTTTCTGGAATTGAGCTTTGACCCCTGATCCTTGGCGTTCAATTTCTCTGGAATTGAGCTTTGACCCCTGATCCTTGCCACCCAATTTCTCTGGAATTATCATTCAACCTTTTTGGCTCTAACATCTGATCTCTAAGCCCTGAAATTCGACTTCTGGCGATGTATATATAATCTTCGACCGCTGTCCTCTAATGCTTTACGTAGAATCTTCTATTTCTGACATCTGATTTTTGAGCCTTGATATTGGACGTTTACCCCTTATTCTTGACCGTTGACCCTAAGGTTTGAGGTCAATACAACCTACCTACGCGATTCCGTGATTGGTTGTTCGGACACACAGCGCTGCGAAACACGCCACTCATGAAATGCGGAAAACTTCCCGGTGTAATATTTTTAACTCAGATTTTTCCCGGTATTTCCCGGTGCAAGTTTCTCCCGACTCTCTCCGGTGTGTGAACACCCTGTCGATTTAAGAAAGAATCCAAAATGAAAAATTGTGTTGTTAAGCTTTTAAGAGGCTCCCACGCTGTTTCAAAGGTAATTCGACCTCTAGATTAGGGTACCCAGCAAGGGTCACGCGAGTTGACCTTGGAATTATCGGATACTATAATCAAATCACGATCATATCCAATGATTGCTACGATTTTCCAATAATTTCAAGAGGCTTCTTGTGTTTTGCGAGGAAGAAGGGATAGTCCAATAAATCAAGTCTGGATAAACACCGACTGACTGGAAATTTATGTTGAGCAAGTTATGTTTAGAAGCACTATAAATTTCCTAATCTGTAATTTAATGCGAAACTGGCTTAACTTGACTTTCTTTTGGTGCAGAAATCTCAAGTCAACACTTAAGAGCTGGCTTAAGGGTACCAAGAGTAATTCAAGTTGATATAATTATTAAGCACGTCGTTTAATGTGTTTCGTTCATCCTTATAAATGTGAGGGTTATTTCCGACGGAGTTCATCGTTTGTTGATGAAACAGTTACGTAAAAAAATCTGTAGATCATCGACATCATATTTAAGAGATCTCAAAATATAATCTGACATGGCCAAGATGTTTGGAGCAGTGTTGAAAAAATTCGAAGACCCAGGTTTCGCCTTGAGAAAACGAACTTGCTCTTCAGTCCTATCGAAGCTGTGCGAGGATCAAGTGGAAGAAAGGACAGACGAGATTGAAGGTGGAATAAAGGGGGGAAAGAGTGCCTTGTGAAACTCGAAGAACGATCAGTCGAAATTCTATATTCGAACTGCGTGTGTGCACTGAACATTGTACATAAGCGATTCTGATAATAGGAGGAAGAGTAATCCGTAGGATGAGGGGATCCCAGGGATTGCCTCGGAAGGAAAAGGGCTAAGAGAAGATGAGATGAGGCAAAAGTGGTGGCGGGGAAAGAGAGAGAGAGAAGAGTTTAGACTTAGAGGAAGGAGGAAGGCTTGAAGAGCAGGTTGGAGCAGAAGGGTCCGAGTGAGAGATTTGAGAGTAAAAGAGGCAGATAGGCGGGTGCGGACCCAGAGAGGATAATTGAGTTATTACTGCAATTGTAGACCACCATGGAGGCTCCGGAACGACCATAACAGGTTCTGAAAATCGCATACATATCTTCCTATGATTCTCGGGCTCCTTAACGATAAAGGATTATCGCAAATGTCCGAGTATTCACCTACTCCAGGTTCAATGAACTTGCCCGGATTCTTCATACGGCTCGCAATTCGAAAGGTCATGAGGTGAGTATCAAGGTTAACCCAGAAAGAGGTTAAGCATTCGTGTTAAGTGTTCGACAAGGTCACTTCCATAATGCAGGCTTTACTCTCTCAATTTGCAGTCCAGAGCTATGGTGCTGAGTTGAAATTGATAATTAGCGGAATGAAAAATTCCAAATACGGCAAAACGTGTATGAGACGTTTAAAAATGTCGTGTCTCCTAATTCTCTTTTTACAACTGAAAGATATGAGGAACTCGCTTGAGGGACGGTACGTGACGAGATCAACTTACAGATATCAGGGATATCTTGGCCTGTTGTTTGGTACGAATTCGGATCTGCTTTCGCGCCTAGAATGACTTTGGCCAATAAAAATCAGGATCTGCTGTAAGACTTGCGACGAGAACGATTCCCGGAATTGGAATAAACGTTTTGTCTGGAGGCGAGAGTCTGGAGGCGAAATGAGTCTCGTGTGGATTAAGTCGTTATTTCGGCAGGTGTTCAGCACGGTTGCATCGAATGCGTCTTACTCGCAAAAGCATCCACGTATTCACTGCATGGCATGGCGTGACACAGTATGTCGATTTCGGTGTCTTCCCGACAACAGTGGAAAGAGGATTCACTGCATAAAGTTAATTAGTCAGACTTTCAACGCATACGCGTCGAGCATCTCGTCTCTCCTGCTCGCATCTCATCAACAGCATCTTTGCCACTATCGCATCCCACACCATTCGTGTTTAATTAATTTATAATCCATGCAAACATATTTGCGTAATTGCAGCTTGCATCTTAACTGACTCATGGCCCAAGTTCGAGGTGATTCAACATTCAACTCCATTGCCTGCGATATTTACCAACACGAGAAACTGAAGATGTTTGATAATAAATTGAGGAGGAACAGGAGAAAAAATAAGGAGAAAAAAAATTGAGGACGTGTTCGAAGATCTGGAAGATCGTGAATTGTGTTATCGGGACCAGAGTCATTGTGCACGTTCAGCAGATATGGAATTGTGTACACAATCAGAATTACGATGGAGATAAATAAATAAAGGGACGATGTACTGAGGCGTGTACGAGGATCGAGACCTAGTAAGTTACACCTCCTGCTCTTATCCAAGAAGATCGCTCGACCACGCGGGTACTTGAATGCCCAGCTCTTCGAATAACTTTACTACCGGTTTCTTACCTCGCACCGGCCAGCTCTAAGCTTTCAGAGATAACCCGCCTCCTACGCTTCTGCTTCCCTTCTGCTTTCTTCAGCAAGGTTTGCGTGCTTCTCAAACACACATAGATAGGGACCTACTCTCCAAGCTGGGCTAACTCTTGCTCTCCTCTCCTTACCTCTGATGCGAGTCTCGTTTCGAGACTTCTTCGTGATACTCGATCTTTCGAAATCGGGGAAACGATCGAGCTCTTTCCTACTCCCTTCTTCGGCGGGTCCCTTCGTCCTACCCCAGGCCCTTCTCGTCCTAGCACGACTTCCACGCATAATGAAATTTGCATGAAGGCACGTTTTGCACAGAAGCTGTGACGGCTTATTAGCCCCAGAGCAGCTGCGTGTTCGTAATGAGGCCCGATTAAACCTTCCTACGCAAGGGTTGGGCCTTTTGCGGCCCTTTTTCCCCAAACGATAATTGGAAACGGCTTTCTGACCGAAACACGCTAAGATAACTGCTTTATACAGGCTGCGTTAGCCACATCATCCTTTATTTACAAGTAAAAGCAACAAAAAAAAACTGGATTTTTAAAGTCAGGTTTTCAATGGGCTTTCATCAACGAGCAGCACGCGAGAACTCAAAAGCACACTCTTCGTGTTAACAGTCTTCAAGAGCTACAAGCTTATTTCACAGCAGATCAGTTTAGGATTATCTGATAACCAGAATCAGATTTAGATCACGAGAAAAAAATTCCTTGAACCCCTTTTGGAGATGTTTCACTGCTTTGCGGTTCTTTTACATAGCCATACGATGACATTGTTATCGGTATTTCTACAAACATCGAGCCTCGTTCGCCGTTGTATGCAGGACATTTCCGAGAACAATGGTCCAAGTCTAAAGGAGACAGAAGGCGCAAGAAACACCGTGGGACGCTGCGGAAGAAAATGTAAAAAAAAAGGAATGAAAGAACTCGTTCGAAGTCTTGGATCGACGTATCTGGGCTCGCGAAGGGGCATGGACGCACGCGCTGACGCGACAACCTCATTTGTGCGCGACGGCTTCCAGGGAGACCAAGCCCGTGAGTAGAAAAGGATAGAGGAATCCACAGACTGAGAAAGATGGAGCAAGAGAGATGAGTGCAGATGGATCGAAAGAGGAGAGAAAAACATTGAGGAATCTGAGAGAGGAGTGAAAAAAAAGAGAGAGACAGAATACCAACTGGTGGATGGTTGCTGGTCATGGTCCAGTCGAGAGATGAAGAAAGAAGGATGCTGAAACGGTAAGAGAAGGAGAAGGAGTGGGATGGAGATATTAAAGGGAAGATTAGGGTAGAATTCGCTGACGTGAGTACTACTGGACGCGCGTGACCGAAGCTGCTCCATTTGCTCCTGCGCTTCTGCATGCAGCCTTTCAAGTTCTATTGACTGTTCGAAGCTCGGCAGGACATGTCTTCGATACTCAACACCTTGTCTTTTCTTTTCAGGAGATTCGCCAGATAATAATCCAGGTCGAGTACAGGTGCCAAGATCACAGGTGTTTTTGTTTTTGTTTCGAATTCAGATCAAGATTTGAGGAACAGTTTTCGTCTGATTACTTCATGATATGTTCCATATAATGTTCATTCAATTTCCCTGATATTTATTCTCATTAAAAGCACCATTCTGATTACGAAATTACGTTTCCCAACCTGCTAACCATTATACCACAAAGTAAACAAATGACTTGCATAACTTCTGACTCTTCAAACAAAACTATTATCATTTCAAAAAGCTTGAGCTACATACAAATTTAAAAATCTATTAAAAGAAGATTCATCTCCGCTCCTATGAATTATGTTGATTCAAAAAACAACCTTTCCTTTGGTGACAGGGTAAACATTAGGCCCTCTGCCTTAGAAGTTGCTACGTCAGTCAGTCAGTCTCTTTGGAGAGTGTTTGTTTAAGATGAAATACTGTCAGTCATCACTTAATTCTGGATTTTCATCTGTTAGGTTTAAATTTTCCTTTAAACTGAGACATCCGCTCTCATTTGAAGAATTGATATTTTAGAACGTTCTTGGTCTGGAATCTATTCATACCCATTCGCCGCATTAGCTCAAATCCTTCTCCAGGTGCAAATTTTGTAGTCTCTCACTTTTCAGAGGTGGATGCATACACCCCTGAATCCCGGACGGCTTTACGATGGTTCGCGAGACTGTTTTTGCACTGCTAAAGCCATCGTAGTGTCCTCGGCTTACTTCACAACGACTAAAGAACCAATGCTCTCGTCCCCATACACTATAAATCTGATCCCAGGGACGAATTCTGGATTATTAGCCGCTTGTGCTTGAATTCGAGTTTCACGAGCAATCTTTACAGCCTTTCATATAATTTACCCTTCCCGCAAGTTCGTTACCGTAACTGCTAAAGCTCTCTTTTTGCTCGTATTCTTCTACTCTTCCCCGATTCTTTCCCACGTGGTGCGAAACGAAAAGGTATTCACCGCAGACGACCATAAATGTTTTCATTTCTCGATTCTCAAGTACCATAAGGCGCCTTCAATCCTATTGATGTACTCTGACTGCTCTGGTGACACTTTATGGGAATTTATAGTAATCCCCTATTTTCGGCTCTAGAAACAAACTCTAAAATTAGTCCGCAATGTTCATCTCGGTATAATTTACAAGAGAACTTGAAATATTGAAGTCTCCGGCTCATCTCGATAAGAATCTGGGAAGCTTCCTATAAGAAGCCTGCCTCTCAATTTACGACGAATTTCGTGTTAATTGAAACGCATCCTAATATTACAATGTAGGAACTAATTCAGGTGCTTCTACAGTTCGCTTCCACGGATCATTCAATCATTCCAAATATGAGATAATGATCATAGGGAATTGAATCTGGACCCCGATTGGAAGAAAAAGAAGACTGATTTTGTTTTGGGGGTCTGACGTGGTGAAACGCCAAATGGGTAATTAGCAGTTAGTAAGATCGTTCTAGCACCGCGAGAACAGCGTACCGAGGTGGAGGGAGAGACTCAGCGTATCGAGAGCGAACGTGATCTTCGATCCGACTATACACGGCATCAAGACATTGGAGACTTGGACAGAGCAGCAAGATCGACTACAGCTCAATCACTCTTCGTCATGTACCCTTTCCATCCTTTCTCTCTTTCTGCTCGATTGTCCTTCTTTGTTGCTTCCCCCACTCAATCTTCAGTTGGGTCCTGAGTCCCTCCTCTTTGTCCAATGTCCCTTCTTTCTTTCACCCATGCGATCTGATATAGTTCTCTCTCATGCGTTCCTTCGAGCCGGTTTATCTCATTCTGATCTCGGCTTCACGTGGCGTGCCCTAATGACGTCTCGGACTCGAACGAGTACCACCGCGCGTCTAACGAGAGCCCTTTTTTTACGTTCCAATGCTAATCCACGTGCCCCACGATGCATGCAGATGGGAGAGTTTCCAAGTTGGAAACAGGCCCAAATAGCCGCAAGACTTGTCGGCTATCCACCGGGTGTTTATTAGGCCCAGAACATCGTAGCTCTTTCGCGCGAGACCGCGGATTTTGTCGCTGGATTCGTCGACCTCTCAAAAACGAGTTTCACTGGCGAAAGCTGGCTTAGAAACGAGTGTGCCCCGGCACAACGAATGGGTCCTGAATTGGTCCTGGACGAGAGGAAGGAAGGGGAAACGCCTGGAATCTCTATCGGGCCTCATAGGGCCGGCAACGTAGCGAGTTGGTAGAGTGGTAGCGAGTTCTTGGAGAAAAAAGACCTTGACCGTGCCGATCCGGAGGACTGCCGCGGGTCGAACCAGTCGCCAACCGCTAAAAACCTAATTAGATGTCATAATTATACTCAGTGGCGCCCAACTTTTGCTCACGAAAAGTGGCGGTTTGCTTGAGGGATTTAGGCGGACTCCTGGTTTTACGCTGATGACGTTCTGGGTTTGAGTGATCGTGAAGATCCAATTCCATCAAGCTATCTTAATTCTTGCTGATGAAGTTCTTAATTGCGGGATGCCAATTATCAAATCCCTTCATGCCATCTTATAGCTTTAATTCAATTTGCAGAATATTCCCGAGATGCTCAAGATTGGATACGGCGAGGGATACGGGCGCTGAGGGAACAACTTTAGTGAAATTGTGCTTAAATAAGATCAAGAAGCGTATGACTCAGATGTCATCATTATTGTCAGTGGTGCCCAACTTTAGGGTACGAATTTTGGGATAGAGATAAGGAACTTCCAGGCGAACAACACTGGTCTCACGTTGATGATCGCTGTGCAATTTTGTCGTACGGATGTAGAGACGAGAAGACGAACGGATGAAGAGATAGCGTTAATTGCGCGTAGGTAGGGGTTGTTTATATAAAAGCCACGCGGTTCAAGCGCGGGAATGATGCGAAACGTCGCCACCTGTTGCTCCGGGGAGCCTACTGTGAACGAGGATCGTGTTTGAAAGCGCACTCGCTTTGTAATTGCGTGCGCAACTAACTGTGTTTACGAGTGCGTGTCTAGCTGGTGTAGACTGTAAGTGTAGACAACCCTTTACACCGCCTGTTGAGCTTCTCGGCGGTGGCCTTTGATGATTCATTGACGATTCGATCGTTACGACTCAACCGGCTCCGCTGATACCTTATTATAGACAGTTTACGTCACAATTATTGGCGGAGACAGCTTAACTACCCCTTTCTATTACTACCATTCGTCAACAACTACAAAATGATCTCATTGATTATTTACATGCAGATCTTTATAGAAAGGTTCTAAACACATTCTTAGTTTGAACCGAGGTTTTGAAAAATTACCCTCATCTTGTTTCGAGAGAATATCTTGGGAGTGTTTTAACAGTTGTGAACAAAATGTTTGATTTAAAAATGCACACTTGTTACAGTCATTTATTATGAATTTCAGTTACTCATATTTCTTTGGAACGACAAATCTAGAAGTTAACCTCTTTTTGATATATTATTAGCCGATTTCAATTCAGTGGACGTTTTCACAACATAGCAATGAGCGTTAAACGATTTTCAGCAATTGAAGAATGGCTAATAATAGTATAAAAGGAAGTAAGTGGCACGTTTTGTATGATTTCTTGCAGTCTTTACACAACTATAAATCTGTAATTCCGGTGAAGTTCAGCAATAAATGGTAATAATAGAGAATACGAGATCAGAAGAATTTGAATAGAGAATATTGAGTTTTTAATCAAATTTCAATTAAGAATCACGACTTGAAAGTCCTTATTTTTAGAAAATGGAATTGATAATTCTTTAACCTGAAAATCGGTTCAAAATTTCCTTAATGAATCAGTGCCTGAACTGCTTTAAAATTTATTAATTATTACTAGTTTTAACGAGAAAACAAAAACAAAAAAGAGTTCTGAAAATTTTTTGTTGTTTTTAAATTAAAACTTCCAGGCTCACTTATTGTTAGAAATATAATGTTAACAATGTCAAGAAGCAAAAACCTAAAGAATTTGTCTCATTATTTTGAAGGGAAAATTTGAAAAAAAAATCGTAGTTCACTTGAGTTAGGGAATTTATTGTAAGACACAGTAGAAGAAATCTTACCAAATCTCGGAAATTTTGCTTTGAATAAGACTTTTTTTTACTAAAATACCAGATCAACAATTTTAAAAAACTTCGAACATATCTGAATATAAGAAAAGTATACCTAATTTTTCATGAAGAATAACTTTATCCATTCAAGAAAGATAATGAAATCATCTATCTTCAATAAAATATTTTCAAAGATTTTTTTTATTTATTAGAATGTTGGTTAAAATTACTTAGCTTCACAGGATCGAGAGTACGTCTCGCTCCTGAAAGAGGAAATCCCCGCTCGATTTGTGGAAATATTAAAAAATTGTTCCCAAAAGGATAAACAACTAACAACATTTCCAATTTTCGTATGGTCTGGTTAAATCCCTGAAGTTTTCGAATTATTCCCGATTTTTTTGGAACCATTCCTCACTCAATCCCAAATTTTTCAAAGATAAGGGAAATTTCTAATTTTTTTCAATCTATAACAAAATTTGAGAATATTCTATGTAAGGGGAATTTCCGAAATTTCGTGGAAATAAATTCATTCTTTGTGGTTGGACTGGATTTTTTTCTTTTCTTAGGCAATGAATTGTTCCTCTGTTGCAATTTCATATTTTTCGTGGTCATGAGGAAATTCAATTAGCTATTTTTTTTCTTTTCTATAAAACTAAATTATTTTGTTTATAACTTGACTAGTTTTTGTTTGGTCAGTTATGTAGAAATTTCTGAAAGATTCCTGCAGGAGACTGGTGCCCTCCTCAGTGTGTAACTTAACCAATAATAATATGTTTACAATAATAAAATATAAACGAGTTAGGCTAAACCCGAAAGGGATTTGGCTCAATGGTATAATAACAAATGGCGATGTCTCCAAAAATGAAGATATTGACACACAAAGAGTTGCATACATTTTTTATTTTTTATTTAAAGAAAACC
>WSXT02085966.1:0-11866 GCA_011762715.2 Neuroterus valhalla
AAATAGAAAATTAGAAAATTAAATTTCTAGAGAAAGTACACAAAATATGAAAAAAAGGAAGCAACAAAACCTCTCTCCCATATTACAAAAATTTTAATCAAGTGCCCGGCACGAGACACGCGATAAGGATGTACTCTTTAAAGCCGGAGAAGCTTTAACAAAAAATAATTCGCATTCATGAAATCAGAGTAGTTTGCATTCTGCTCTTGGGTTTCCAAAGCTCTCTATACAAATGTAAAGAATTACAAATACCGAGCGCGGAGAACGAGATGAGTTCATCATCGAACGCGAAGCGCGAAATCAGACAGGTGCGCGCTCTAGGTGCACTCAAACTTGCGAGCGAAGCGCGCGATGAAAATGTGCCCGCACAGAGTTAAGATTTCACATTATAAGGATAAATCATCGCTGGATATCCACAGATCTCATTAATTACCACAAATTTCATAAATTTCCAAAAATTTGTACATAAGTTTCCATGAATGCCATAAGTTTCCAACAATTTTTACCACAAATCTGAACATTTTTGTGTTGATCTTAGTGGTCTTTGGCGCTCGTTTCTCTCACCTTTGGCCAATTAACACTTGCCAGGATCATGATCAAATTCATGTTTGAGATAGTCAGCGTGGTGATGATCGTCCTTGTAAAGATGATCATGACTTATCTTGTGTTCTGCATGATGTTTGTGCTACTCATGATTTATATCCTGGTAATTATGATCATCATAATCTTTGTGTGAATTTGTGATAATGTGAGTGTTTATGATGGTTTGTGTCTAGCATGGTGGTCATGCTCATGGTGATAATTATTATTCGCATGATGATGGTCTCCATGCTGTTCTCCATTTGGTACGAAGACACAATGCTTTGACAAAGGTTACTTCTGGGAATCCTTTTTTTTGGTTAATGACTTTACTTTGATTGTAAGATAGTCGTTTAATTTCTTTTCTTTACACTAGAGACTAGAATCATATCCAACGTCCAGAGATCATTTTTCTGAATCATTCATGAATTTCAAATCCTTATATTCTACGATGTCGGAATTTTGTGGCTTTCTAAGCTATCATGGCAAACTAAGTAGCTCTATTTCAAGGCTGACACGCTTCAACTGCTTTTGGTTCCTCGTTTTAGGATCCTGGCTAGCCGCTGATGCCAGTAGCCCGAGGACGAAAAACAATGCCTAGGTATGAATAAACTGAAGATTTATTTCTTCTGTTCAGCACTCCTCTCATGGAATATAATAAAGCGTTAACAAATCCTTTTATTATTCGAGGTAGGTGTTCTGATAAACGGCTTAAGACGATCTCAGGGTACCATGTACTACCTGAAGGTTCATCCGACCCTTCTCATTGTTTCATGCCAGCGTCGAGCTCGTCGAGACTCGGAAAGGGGCTGTGCTCAACCTACGGCTCCCCTATCCGGACGATGGCAATACTCATGTCTGATACATTCTTCAGCCGCAAATAATTGCAAAATATAAGATTCTCCAATGCTGGATTTAACAATTTGTGAGTTTTATATTCGAAATCAACGTGTTTTAGCGATTCCAACGATATGTTAAGTGACTCTGAAAGTTGAAAATTAGAAGTTAAGATAATGTGTAGTCAATAATGGAAATCGAATTTATACCAAGAGAATGGAATTCCAAATCGAAAAGAGGAAATTCTGACAATTATTTTAATTTTCAACCCGAAAATACTGATTCTCAAAAACAGTTGAATTCTCAACCCAAAAATACAAATTTCTTCCAAAAGAGCGGAATTTTCAAGTCAAGAAGACAAATTTTCAAACAACAATTCAATTTTCAACTTGAAATTATTAATTTTCCACCAAATTGTTGAACTTTCAACAAAACATATTCTTTTCGACCGAAGAGACGGATTTCCCACCTAACGGCCAAACTTTCAACCCGTTAATATGAATTCCCAAATCGAACAATCAAAATCTCAATTTAGAAAAATGACTTTTTAATAAGATTGGGCAATTTCCAACTAAACAAGAAGTGAAACTTCTACAAAAAGAGAGAAATCTTGAGAAAAATTGACAAATTTCTACGAAAAGGTTTAACCTGCAACCCTGAAATATGGACATTCAACAAACAAATTTGTTTTTAAACATTTTGTTGGATTTCCACTAAAATACTAGTATTAGGAACCTAAAAGACGAATTTTTCACGAAATGGGAAGGTTTTTAACAGAAAAAAACGCTTTCTCAATAAAAAATCTAATTTATTAGACAATTATTAATTTTGATCAACTTTCCGGAAGTAAATGAATAAAGTTCTTTATGGTTAAAAATATGTTGGGAGATGCTTATGCTAGATAGTTTAGCATTATTTTCCAGATTTCAGAAAAATATTACTGACTGCTAACAATACAACTATATTTCAATGTTCAAAATCAAATTTCTACTGAATTTTCAACAATGAAAGATTTTTCAGTGAAGGAAGAAACAACATTTTAACCAACTTGGGGAATTTTCGAGCGGCAAAGATACATGTTTATTCATTAACCAAAGTGATTCCTTACAAAAAACATCGATTTTCCGACAAACAATACGAATTTTAATAAAAAAAATCAGTTCATCAACCAAAAAAATATTGATCAACAGGAAAAATTAATTTCCAAGAAAATAGTTAAATTTTTCACTGAACTAGATTCATTATCCACTAAACAGTTGCAATTCTGAATAAAAACTATAAAATTTCTTCCAACAGAAATGAAAGTCAATACGAAAGAGATGAATTTTTACCATACCAAGAATACCAAGAAAAATTTTTGATCGATAGGAAGACGAGTTCTGAGCGAATTGGCGAATTTTGTACTTAAGTGATGAATTTCCTACAAAACCGTCGAATTTCTAGGGAAAGAGATTCTTCTGAATAAAATAGATCAATTTTCAACAAAATAGACTTATTCACAACAAAAGTGTTGAATTTTCAGCGCAAAATAGTTTTCGACTTAAAAGAAGAAATTTATAATAGCAAAGAAAAAGGATTCTTTACACATAAAAGGTAAATTTTTAACATAAAAGTATTGATTCTAAACAAAAAAAGTGAATATTTAACCGAATTTTTGAATTCTTGACCAAAAAAGACAAATTCTATAGAAATCAGTTAACTTCTTAACGTAAAAATAACATTTCTGATCGAAAAAGGTTCTTTTTAACCAAATAGTGGGATTTTCAACCAAAAAAGATTTTTGTTTCGAGAATTGAACCAATTTACCCACATTGTTGAATTTTTATAAAAATTATGAATCCCCTATAAAGTTGGGTTTCGAACAGAAAATAATGCTTTCAACAAAAAAGTTTATTTTCGAGGAAATCGTTGAATTTTTATTTCGTAATTATCAGTTTTGAAACGAATAATCGGTATATCAACCACGAAGAATGACTAGTCATATGAATAGTCATATTTTCCAACCAAACAGTGAATTCTTGAAAGAAACAAAAAGTCCTAAATAAATAGTTGAGATTCTGATCCTTGAATATAAATTTTCATCAAATAAACTTATTTCGAATCAAGTTGTAAAAAAAATGAATGTTCAATTGGCAAGTAGACTAGGTCTACTGGGAATTATCACGTGAAAAAAACGCTCCTTGAACTCGGACTGATGATGGTGTGTAACAGAGTTCATTATTAACTACACATTAGCTAAACTTCTAATTTTCAACTTTCAGAGTCACACACATATCTTTGGAATCACCAAAACACGTTGATTTCGAATACAATATTAGAAAATTGTTAAATCCAGAATTGAAAAATTTCATATTTTGTAATCATCTGCGACTGAAAAAAGTATTAGTTCAGTGTATTTAGATTTTATTATTGCAATTCATTGGGTACGAAATTTTTTTTTTTTTGCCATCTTTAGGGTACCATATAGGAAGCTTAAATCCGAGATTTTGACCATCAACCCTTGCAGGTTGTCCGCCATCTTGAATCAGGGGGTGATTATTTGTATCGCGTATAACAGTCTTTTTTTATTTAATGAAGAAAATAGAAGATGTACGCCATTTTTCATGAAAAAAATAAGATCAACAAATTAGTAAATTTGATATTTTCTCGTATTTTGCTTACTTGTTGCCTAAAAATCGATTACACAAATAAAAAGAGGCTTGAACATTTTTTTAGATCGAATAACTTTTTTGGTTTCTTTGCAATTGCAAAATCTTCAAAACAAAAGTTGTGATTCAAACGATTCCTCACAATTTTTGTTTGAAAATTTTCTTTTTAGAGGAATTTATTACTTACCGTAGCGTCGGAAAGTTGCGCGCATCGTCACTCGGTATTTGGTAGTGCTAGATTGCGAGCGCTGTGCCGTACTAAATTATTTTAATTTTCGTTCATGAAATGGAGCTCAATATTTTTTCTCTTCCTTTTTTATTTTTTTCAATTATATATAATTTTTATTTTCTCTTCGTGAATGATTGTTACAATAAACTATCACTCAATTTAACTACATATTCGGTACAAACTTACACCATTCAAACAACACACTATACATAATATAATTACACTGCACGTTTCCCTGCAAGAAATGGAATATGTCCAGTTTCCAATGTTACTTTCATGTCAAATTGGAATTGAGATCCAATCATTTTCAACTGGTATTAATAAAAAAAGAGAAAAAAGACGATTTTTTGTAAATTTGTGAAACGAAAAAAAACTAAAAATTGATCAAGAACCTTGAAATTTCATTACAGATTGCATATTCATAAATTTAAGATTGTGAGGTTGATAACATGAATCTCACAATTTTGGTGAATAAGTTTTGTTATCGAATTGCTGTACAAATTTTCTCATTCTTCACTTTTGAGAATTTTGCATTTATTCTTCGAACAAACAAGAGAAATTGTATGAATAATCGTCAAGTATTACATTGAAAAGAAGCAAATAATTCAAATGCCAATAAAAAATAATCAAAATTATGTATAAATTAAGGCCCTCATCGGTGATTTATTTATTAAATTTAAGTACAAAAAATTTTTGGTTCGTGGAAGTATATAATTTTATAGTGGAAATATTTTTTGTAGGTATAAATTGGTATGAATTATTTTTATACTTAAATTACTTAAATTATTACAAGAATAAATTAGTAGGCATAAAATAAATTATTATAAAACGAAAAATGTTTGAACTCTTCAGTGAATAAAAATAACTAAATAAAAATTTTCTTGATAACATTCTTAATTTCCGTAATGTTATCAAAAAAATGTTTATTCATTCTTTTTTGATCACTAAAGAGTTTTAACATCTTTCGTCTTAATTCATATCTACAAAAAACTATTTCCACTAAAAAATTATATATTTCCACGAACCAAAAATTTTTTGTACCTAAATTTTAGAAATAAATCACTGATGAGGGCCAACAGCCGAGGCGAAAACATCTGATTCAATGGCACATTGATTTCAATTCTTTTATGACCCTAAAGCCAATTTTACCATCAACATACAAATATCATTTCAACTGAGGGTCGATACAACTCCATCTTTCAACGGTAAGTTTACAAACTACCAAATGACGGTGCGCGCAAATTTCAGACTCTACGATAAGTGAACTATTCCTCTTACAAAAGAAAGCTTCAAACAAAAATTGTGGAGGATCGTCCTTATTACATCTTTTGTCTTGAAGGTTTTGTGATACCATCGAAATCGTAAAAGATATTCGATCTGAAAAAATTTTCCACCCTCTTTTTATTTGTATAATCGATTTTTAGGCAACAAATAAGCAAAATACGAGAAAATATTAAATATACTAATTTGTAGATCTTATATTTTTCATGAAAAATAGTATCTTCTATATTCTCGATTGAATTGAAAATACGGCTGTTACACGCGATACAAGAAATCACCCCTTAATTCAAGATGGCGGACAACCTGCATAGGGTTGATGGTTGAAAACTCGGATTTAAGCTTCCTATATGGTACCCTTAAGTTGGTAAAAAAAATTTGTATTGCATCCTGATCACTCGCAGAATTAACAAAAATATATTTGGAGTTTCATTATTGTAAACTGATAATATTGGAGGTCCATGGAAGCACCAATTTCCGAACTAACGCCACGCTTGACTCGATTAGAAGCAAAGATTACGTTTGCTGTATAGTGAGCTAGAATCATTTTCACATCATAAATATCAATTATTTTTGAAGCTGGATGTTTGTCATTCAACTTTAGTGTTTTATCATCCTCCGTGCATTCTTTTTGAAACTTCCTACAATGAAATAACGTTTGCGATGATTTTATCCACTAAATAAATTATTTCAAAATTTAAGTGTTATCTTCTGCGAATGAAATAGTTATTGTTGATCTTGAACTTATAATGGATGTATCCATAATCCATAATGTATCCATAATAAAAGTCAGGTGTCCAAAAGAAAATTTGCAACTTGGGAAAGTTATAGATTTGAATGATTTAAACTAACCATCTTTGATGAGTAACAAATTAAATTCAGTGCGAGTATAAAAATTTTCAAAAATCAGTATTTATTCAGATTTTACTGAGAGTCCTGCGAAGTTACGAGAAATGTTGTATTGATATTGAACCAGCGCTCTGATGAGGTTCATAATTAAATGAATTACCGACAGGAAATAAGCAATGCATGTGGCCTAAATCTTATTTATAAAATACCCAAAATATCTCTCCGAATAATAATTTCTTCTATGATTATAAACTTGTACCTCATATTGCTGTATAATCGGAAGTCCGAGAAATAGATTAGCAAGAAATAAAATGGAAAGTGATCATAAATATAGTACTCTGATCTCAGATTATAAGGAAGAGTGTTTGAACATTTTTTTTGGATAGTATACGCTATTCGTTTTATAGTTTGTTGGCGAAAGTCCAATAATTGATCCTCATTCTTGTTAAAAGTGAATGAGACTATAAACAGTGAAGTTTTTTCGAGATAAATGTTAATCCCTCATTTTTCTTTCTAATGATTAGCGGAGTAATTTTTTCCAAAGTTGCAAAAAAGGATATCGTATTGCGTAAGTAGTTATTAAATGTTGAAAGGGTACCATACGATTTCAATATTTCTAGTTGTTGTTAGTTTTTCCAAAGTCAATACGAATTTATGCATTAATGTGCTAGTTTATGTGTTCCATTATATTCTGATGATTTTACCACCCATTAGATAAATATTTCTTTGAAAAATGCAACTGCAATAATAATGATATTTATATAGTTTATTCATCGAACTTATAAGATTCAGAGATTTTTTTACACCTTAAAGATGGACGTCCAGTTAATACAACCCCCTGCCCTGCAAGAATTGATCGAAATTTCTTATGATTCATAGAAGATTCCCTGTATCCGCTTTCTCCAATTAGAAATAATAATAAGAAGAAATCATGTATGAATTAAATTAGGCTTTTCAGAATTCGAAAGTTTTTACGCCCTTTATAGAAAAGGAAGGGTGAGTATTAGAGTGGTCCAAAAATGCATTTGGAAAATTTTTTTTCGAATTTTTATGCAAAGCGCCCGGAGATTTGTTCGAATCTATAAAAAAGTAAACGCATTTTTTTAAAAATAATATTTGGAGGTGGTGAAAGCCCCATGAAGTTTAACACGTATTTCCCATAAGAAAAAAAGACTTTTTTGTAAATTTTATTCAGAATTGTCAATATTAGATGAATCGAGTTCGAAACTTACCATTTCTCTTCACAATTAGTCACAGAATACGAATAAAATATTACTTTTCAAATTTCACCCCCATAAGTCTGTTTTATAGCGTCCCGAAATACCCCCATGAGTGAAAAAGTTGGTTTTTCCAGTTTTTGGCGTTGATCATGATTTTTTTACAGTGTTTTCAACGCAGATTGTTTCAAATACATGCGATACCCCTTCATACTGTTAATTATATGTATATTTGAATTGTTTAAACAATTTATTCTTGTTTTCAGCAACTTTCTCTCTGAAAAGGGTTAGGCAGTTGAGATTTTTCCTGAATTTTTCAAATTATTTTCAACGTTTTAGTTGAAGCAAGCAGGCGCGTCGGAGCCGTGTGGGCTGGGTAGGCTTGAGCCCACCCATGAACTTTGATGGGTGGGCTCAGCCCACCCATCAAAATTTCAAATACTTACAATTTTATAATTCTAAGCTTTTTTTGGAATTTGAAATTCATAATTATATTCATTTTCTATTTGGTGAGCCCACCCATGAAAACATTCGTTCCGACGCGCCTGGAAGCAAGGTAATGATCAATTGAAGTTAGCGAAAATAATTGTTTCAACAATTTTTGGTTAATTATAACAATATTCTCTCAGAATAATGCTCCGAAGTTGCGGTTTTTCTGGAATTTTCAACTTTTCATCACTTTTCAATTAGATTAAAGTAATAATTAATTTATGTTAGAAAGAATAATTGTTTAAATAATTTATCATCATTGCTGATAATATTTTCTTGCTTTATGATAGAAACTTGCGGTTTTTTCTGAAATCTTTAACTTTTTGTCCATTTTTCACTTGGAGTGAGTTATATTTATTTCGATTTAACAAAAACATTGTTTAAAAAAATTATTATTGTTTATGGCTTCCTCCTCTTAGATTAGTGCTAAAGAGTTGCGGTTTTTTCTGAAATGTTTACCCTCGCTTTACCTCTTCAGTTATGATCAAACAATGAATAAACATTATAAAGAATCATATTTTAAATAGTATTGTATTGTTTCAATTAAATTATTCTTATTTTTTCCCCAACGTTAGAAAAAAATTAATTAAAACAAAAAAGCTGAAATCATTCAGCGATATTTGAGTTTCGAGTTTTCTACTAAAAATATGGATCTTTAACGGAAAAATTGAATATTTACGGAGGTGTTTCAACTTTTAATCGAAGGAATGAATTTTCAACCTGAAAATATACATTTAAAATAAATAACAATCTAATTCAACCAACAACTAAATCAATTCAATCTAATTTATTTTCAATTTAATTCCATTTAGTGCAAAGTTAAACATTTCTCTTTTCGAGTGAAAAGTGAGGAAAAAGTTAAGAATTTCAGAAAAAACCGCAAGTTTCCATCATTAGGCAAAGAAAATATTATTAGCAATGATAATAGACTATTTAAACAATTATTTTTTAACATGAATTAATTTTTACTTTAATCCAATTGAAAAGTGATAAATAGTACAAAATTTTAGGAAAAAAACCGCAACCATGTAATATTTATCTTGGAGAAGATAGCTATAAACATTCACAATTTGTTTGAACAATTATTTTGCTGATTGAAATTCAATAATCACTTACTTTGAGTGAAGAGTGGACAAAAAGTTAAGAATTCCAGAAAAAACCGCAAATTCGTAGCATTATTAACACATTGTTTAAACAATTACTGTTTGTTAACTTCAATTGATTATTACCACGCTTTAAAAATTTTAGTTGGCATCTAATTATCATTTTAAAGTAGTATTTCATGTATTTGAAACAATCTGCGTTGAAAAAACCGAGAAAAAAAACATAATTAACGCCCAAAACTCTATAAACTCATTTTTTCACTTATGGGGGGTTTTGGGACCCCATAAAACAGACTTATGGGGTGATACTTGAAACGTAATATTTTATTTGCATTCTGTGACTGATTGTGAAGAGAAATGGTAAATATCGAACTCGATTTACCTAATATTGAGAATTCTGAATAAAATTTACAAAAACGTCTTTTTTCTTATGGGAAATTTCAACAACAAAATTTTTTTGGACCACCCTAGTGAGTATAAGGGTGTATACAGTGAATTTCTACAAACATGCCTTAATGTAAAGTATTGTTAAAAATTAGTTCCGAGTCTTCGAACTTCTTTGAAATCTCTTCAAAATTCTTACTCCTGTTATTATCACAAATGTATTGTATCGCAGAATTGAAAGAAGGAACATTTAGTTATATTAAAAAAGGTTTTATAACTAAGCTTTGGTCTAGCTCTTTTGGTTCTCGAAATTCGGATAACTCTCATTAGTTGTCTTATTCCTTATAATTTATTTTACAGTAGAGAAATCTTTGGAACTCTTGTAGAATTTTGATTGAAATTCAATTGGAATTGAAACTAGAGTATAAATTCATAATTAGCAGCTTCAAGATACAAGTAAATTCTGGAAAGAACCGATCTATCCGTGAATAAAGGTCATTCATTAGCCAAAATCGGTCACTGATTGAAAGATTAGTATATGTAATTTCAAAGGTTCTTCGATTCCTTCTGATTTTTGAAGTTGATCATTGAAAATTTTTCAAATATTTCTCTCCTCTCTGATGCTATGCAATACAAATTTTCAACCCAAATTAAATTGTTCATCCAAAGAAGAGTTTGCTAATATTCACATGGAATAATTTCTTCGAGAAAACGACAGATCTGTTCCATCTTTCTTCTTCTAAATACTTGAATAATTAAACAACTGAACGTGCACATTTTGGTTGCCTCAGTTTATTTATGATCAGAAACACGATACGTAGAGAAAAATTTGATTTAGATTTTGTTGCATTTCAATTCGGCCAATGGAAATATTTATGACACCTTTGTTTGTAAGCGTGTCTCAATTAGGTTCCAACTTAAAACAACACCAAATCTTACATACTTCAGACGATTGGCATTTAAAAGTGCATGAATAATAGTGAGCAACATGCAATTTATAAAAATTTTTAAATTCCATGTGAATAAGTACACTTTTCCAAAGGTTTCATTCAAATGTTCAAGCAAGGAGAAGTTTCGATTTCCGAGTTCCCAAAGTCACAGCAGAAACTTACCCACGTAGCCATGTCGCCGTGTTTGGGGCGCAGCCAGCAAACAACTGGATGCCGAAACTTGGGTACCACGTGCTTTTATAAAGGATAGTGCACTCTGAATACTTTCTTCCGTGCAAAGGTACCAGTGTCGTTTACGAGGCGTCTAATATTTTAATTATCGTAATAATGCGCACCGGACCGCAACCAGCCCGGTCACTTGTCGGACACCACAAAAACCCAGAAATTCATTTATAATTGTTAACACCGTTCAAGTCGGCCAAGGCGATTTCGCGATTTGTGACACCCAACCGGAAACAGGATCAATCACAAGGGAAGTGACTATAGTTAATCACTGAACTTGGTTACAATCATTTTTTCTTGTTGACATGTAAAAATAGAGTGGGCTTTAAAAACTTGTTTCCTGAATAATTTCAACATAAATGTGTCAGTGGCAGGAACTTGTAGCAGTTTAGCTCTAAACAAAGGTGATACTGCTTTTTATTAAAGTTTGATTTCTCACAGATAAGTCAGGAAGATGGAGAGATCATTGGTCATTAAATTATTATTAGTAGGTAGGGGATAAAACAGATACGATTTATTCTTAAAAAGAATGTTAATGGTGTATTATTTTGTTGGTATTCGAGAAAGATTTTAGTTACGTTGCAATATAGTATTCGGAATTGAATTGCACGATTTTTATTGTGGTTGTAGAATATAATATGATTTAGAATAAATTGCTTGATATGGAAGATTATTAATAAGGGATAGAATGATTGGACAAAAATTCGATTTCAGAATTTGAATTAGTCTACGTTATTCTTATAAAATATATATTTTGAAGTTAGGATGCTTTATGATTTTATCAATGTGTTAGTACGTTTTGGGATTTAAGCACAGTTCTAACAATCGAAAAATCTGCCCGCTGCGTGGGCACAGACTCGTTGCGCGCTTCGCGCGCAGCTCGCAGTGCTCGCATGTTTAGGCGCGCCAGGGGCGCGCGTCTTTCAAATCTCGCACTTTGCGCTCGATAATAAATGAGCTTTAAATTTACCTCGCTCTACGCGCTCTGTCTTTGTACTTCCCTACTCTCTCAATCTGAATTAGTTAAATCTTACTAATTGATAGTCATTTCTGACTAATTCAAATAGTGCGAAGTCGTTTA
>WSXT02085977.1:0-11865 GCA_011762715.2 Neuroterus valhalla
AAGGCTTGCAGGTTAGTGCAATTTTGGATTACGTTTCCTTGGGTTTAAGGCTTACAGTTTATTGGGATCTCGTGTTAACCCTCACGGGGTTTGAGGCTTGCAGGTTTTCGCGGTATCAGGTGAACCTTTTGGGATTCAAGGCTTGCAGGTTAGTGCAATTTTGGATAACCTTTCCTTGCATTTAGGGCTTACAGTTTATTGGGGTATCGGGTTAACCCTCACGGGGTTTGAGGCTTGCAGGTTTTCGCGGTATCAGGTGAACCTCCTGGGGTTCAAGGCTTGCAGGTTAGTGCAATTTTGGATTACCTTCCCTTGAGTTCAAGGCTTACAGTTTATTGGGATCTCGGGTTAACCCTTCCGGGGTTTGAGGCTTGCAGGTTTTTGCGGTATCAGGTGAACCTCCTAGGGTTCAAGGCTTGCAGGTTAGTGCAATTTTGGATTACCTTTCCTGGGGTTTTAATGCTTACAGTTTATTGGGATTTCGGGTTAACCCTCACGGAGATTGAGGCTTGCAGGTTTACGCGGTATCAGGTGAACCTCCTGGGGTTCAAGGCTTGCAGGTTAGTGCAATTTTGAATTACCTTTCCTTGGTTTTAGGGCTTAAAGTTTTTTTTGGGTCTCGGGTTAACCCTCCTGGGGTGCAGGGCTTGCAGGTTTTCGTGGTATTAGGTGAACCTCCTGGGGTTCAAGGCTTGCAGGTTATTGCGATTTCAGATTACCTTTCCTTTGGTTTTGGCCTTATAGTTTATTGGGATCTCGGGTCAACCCTCCTGGGGTTTGATTCTTGCAGGTTTTCGCGGTATTAGATGAACCTCCTGGGGTTCAAGGCTTTCAGGTTATTGCAATTTCAGATTACCTTTCCTTGGGTTTAGGGCTTACAGTTTATTGGGATCTCGGGTAAACCCTCCTTGGGTTTAGGGCTTACAGGTTATTGCGATCTCGGGTTAACCTTCCTGGGGTGCAGGGCTTGCAGGTTATTGTGTTCTTGGTTCAAACTTTTAGAAGCATTTGCGACCAACTTGTCATGGCAATTATATTGTCAGTGTAGTATGTTAGGTCTAATAATCGCAGTGATAGAAATATATGGCCCCATAAAGTTTTGCATAAGTATTTGAGGTTATTTTCTTTCAAAGCTATCTTCAATTTTTTTCAGATTCAGCATACATTAAATCTGAGTTCGATCTTTGTTTTATATAATGTTATATGGCATTTAATAGCTTGCTGTTTATAATTTTACGCTAAATATATCCCACATTTCGAATATCTGAATGCTACACGTGTTAAGTGCTATCTGGAGTATCGCATGACAAAATAGACTTCACATGTGGAAAAGTAAAGTAAGAATTTATTGTTGAACCTCGCAGATATTTTTACATTCTCATTCTGAATGAGAAGGTATTGGTTTTATGTGAAAATTCACTTCCGCGGATTTTTTCTCATGCATTTCAGTATCATCCGAAACTTAAATTTTTTTAATTGCAAAGAACGATTTCTCGGATTTGGAAAACCCATTTAAAAAAAGTCGAGCAGTGATTTTTAAAGTAGAAGACTGTGGCTTTCTGATGCCGTTGAGAGGTTCACAATAGGGTATAAATTCTAGATGTGAGCGGAGCTCAAACATAGCAAAAAATCGTGTTTTTTGCACTTTTAGGCTAGGTATCTCGGAAACGTAGGGTTATGGAGCAATTCTGAGTTCAAATTCGGATTCAGCACATCAAATTCCTCCGGGTTCACCAGGTTCAGTCTGTGGATGTGGAATTTCGTCGAATTTTGTCGGCCTGTGGTATTGTGCATATTCATCTTCCCTGTTGTTAAAGATTTGATTAAAACAGCTGATATTAATGCATTATCAGTTACAGTTAGAAGAACTTGCAGGAGTCAAGATGTCAAAATGCTCTAGGAATGCTCCAGATGGGTCTGTAGCGTGAAAAACCTGGAAACATCTTTTCCTTTCTGTCGGTAGGTTTTTTTTCGCTCGGGTCGCACCGAAGCACTCTATGTGTAGAGTAGGTTATTTCCACTGCTACGTGGTCGATACTGGGTGAGGGTGGGCCCAAGTAACAAGTCTGGATCCCCTCCCTTCCTGTCGGTCCGCTACAAAAATGTTATGCTTCATCAGAATAGAAGGTAATTTCTGACTGTTCTTGTGAAACACAACTCAAAATACGGCAGCAACACAACGTGAAATTATGACCTGATACAACTGCTTACTGATTTCTCTAGTGAAATGCAAACAGCCACTGCTTTGTCAGTGAAACCTCGTATCACTCATCTCAACAATGATGAGTTCACTGATTCAGTTTGAAAGAGCGACACCTGAATCACAGGCGATAAGATGTTTATATGAGAGAGCTGGTAGTTATCATTTTTATATGAGTAGTACACTTTCATGGGGCATTATGAAGTACCAAATTGTAAGGCCAGTACGGGCAAAAATGAAAACAGTATCGAGACTGATGGCACACGTCGAGTTATATTCATATGATATCAACTCCTGTTATTATATTATATTGAAACAATATCAATGTATGTAAATTATATATTTCAGAAAGCTGATTTGGCAATTTGTGACCTGACAATAACATTTGAACGGAAAAACGCTGTTGATTTCACAATGCCGTTTATGACACTTGGTATGTACGTAAGTTAATATAGTCCACTAGGTTCTGGTAAGCATGAGCTACTTGTAATAAGAGGCGAACTTACACCCCAGCAAATTCTTTGTTCTTTCAAAGTAAAATTAAGCCCTGGCTTCCCCTAATGTTCGGAGCAATAATTCTTTACTTGAAACAAATATGATAACTATTCATTTGGATGCAGGAAATGAGGGACATCTATTTGTGATTTTTAAATCTTTGTCCAATGAGTTGAAAATTCTTTGATCATTTTTTGTTTTAATAATAAGAGAATATCTTATTTCCATAACGGCACATTCTCATCACGCACTGCGCTTGCAAGACTGAATAGGTCTTATCTCTTGAAGTAACCTGACAGATATTTTCGTTCGCTTGTGTTCTCAACCAAGGGCGTATGCAAGGTGGGGCAGGAGTGGCTAGTTGCCCACCCCTAAATGATTGCATCATGTTCAAGAAAATGAAAAGAAAATAATAGAAAAAGTTTTGCAACATTTCACTGAAGACCCACGACGTTTGGCATTACTTCGAATTTATTGTGTACAAGTGTTCATGTTTTCTAAAAATACAATTAGCCATTTAACTACATTTAGTAAATTTTGCCCCCCTCTAATTAAAATCCTGCGTACGCCCTTGTTTTTAACAGAAAATATTGATTTTTCACTCAACTTTGATCTGCAACCTCTTGATTAGGACAAGATTGGATATTATCGAAAACGACAAAAATTATCAGATTGAAATTTTTCTTTTTCCAAGTGGCAATGAGGAAATGGAATGGAAATTCCGGACAGATCCAGAGTAATCCCTGGACATTCGGCCGCCCGTGTGCAAACATTTCAATGCCGATCCTCCGCCGTTTTTCCTTCTTCGCAATTCTGATATGCAACTAGGATAGGTTGAAAATTCAAATTTCTGTTGGATATTCTTATTAATCTCATTACATGAGATCGCTTCATTCAATAAATTCAAAGTTTTGAGATAAAATCAACTGCTATCTTTTCATTTGTTATAACCATTGATCCAATGAGTCTTGCAGATACAGTTTTGATACCATTTAATTTCAAGATAATAATATTTAATTTCAATAAATAAATAATTTAACAGTTGTCGTTAATCCTTTGAGCTGAACAGGTGGATCATCAAAATTGTGAGGGTGCACTACAGTGTTAAGAACGTTTGAGATTTTCCAACACTGTCACGAAACAAGGGCAAGGCAAAATTACATTACTGATATTGGAAAGTGAAAATGCACGCTGCAATACCGGCATTGTGATTTTGCCTTATACTCACTACAACTCCCCAGAGAATAATTGACCCTTCGTTCTTTTGATATGAGAAATGTTCAAGGCTAGTCTAATGATTACTTTCTTCCGCAACATTACATTGAATATTTCATGATATCATAATACGAGCATTTGAACGTTACATTGCGTTACAATCATGAACTTTTAATACAATTAATGTAGAGTTTTAAAGAGGAATTCCAATAACCGGATGCAGAGTGTTGACAATGAGTAACTTCAAAACATTCCAAGGGGATTTGCAGACTTTCTAAGGATTTCATGATTACTGGAGTACTATTTGATATGTCAAAGTATTTCACAAGATTCAAAGTTCTTTCTAAATATTTTGAGTGTTTTCAAATTATTCCAAATGACTACGAAACACTCCGAAGATCCATGATATTCCGAGAGATTTTGACGGGACTCTTACAATGTGAAGTGATTTCAGCAGGTCCAGAAAATAATGAAGCATTTGGAATTTTATAATAATAATGTAGCCTAATGTAGGCCTAAGCGTGACACCAGAGTCTTCTCTATTAACCGAGGACCGCAGTCACGCTGTTGGCCGATATGTCTAAAACACTGATGCAGTTACTAACCGTAAGTGTCAGACGCTTCCATCTTATGCCTGTGATAGCCGTAGTTCCCATACCCAATCAACATTTCTGTTAGGACCTTGAACTCTTTTTTGTTGAGCTTGCGTATTTCTTAGACTTGCTTGGCAGTTAGATTTGAGCTCATGAGTGTGATCCAAGGATCCAAAGCAGGAACATCCGGTTTTCGATCACTAGATTGCTAAGTGCTTTATAGCACCCCCACAATAATAGCGACGTAGTCGTTGTACTGTTCAGGACTATAATGGCCGCCCAGCCATCCAGACAAATGCGGATGTTCCTTTTATTACCATACTCCAGTGCCTTGTAGGCGCCCTGGAGCACACCTACAATCCTGGATTGAAGGACAGTGTCGCAGGATCCTATCAAGATCATGAAGCCCATTCCACTCATCTTTTGATTGACACCAGCTCGTGCTTACTCCTTGTTTCTGGCTATGCGAACACGATACTTCTTGTCGTAGAGATCGCTAATAGGCATTTCATCCCTGGGAACACTCAGGGTTGCCCTACGCGCAAAGTCGGTCAAAATCCGCAATTTCGTTGGGATCTTTCCTCTATTAACCATGTTTAATCTCCAGGCTGCCATCGCAGTCACGGCCTCGATGCTGGGATGAAGGGACTCTGAACCTGTTAGTGCTTCTAGTGCTATCGTGGGTGTCAACTTTGAGGATCCAATGACGCTTCCTAGAATCAGTCCTCTGATTTTTTCCAGTCGATACCTCACAGTGGATAGCTCGACCACTGTCATAATTATCTCCATTTTTAAGTCCGAACTTTTCCTGATAACCTACCTACAGAGGCATAGGGTCGCTATTAGCTTCTCGCACTTGTATTCCAAGTGCTTTTCCCAAAGCAGCTTCTTATCTAGTATGACTTCTAGATTTTTCGCTTGTTCTTTGATAACCATTCATTGTCCGTCTTTCTGGGGTTGACCAAGAGTCCGGTCTTCGTGCACCAAGAATCAAATGCTGCCAGTGCCTGCTGCATTATCCCAATCGACCCTTCCGTTTATTTTTATTCACTTTTCTTCACGGGATACGGCGGATGGACAGGTGACGTGCAAAGTTCAAACAAATTGCTTTGGAAGTGGAAACAGTTTCTTTCGATATCGGAATAATTCCTACACGGAAAGAAATTTTTGACAGCTGCTGCATTTATAGTAGTAGGCCAGCGCAACCAAGGCATGAAAGCAGCAGCAATACCAATTTTGGAAACGCGTCTGTCACATAAGGTTAGTTTATCCGTTTCTAAGACGACAGTTGCTCACACTGTGAACGTAGCGTTCTCTGACAGGGAGAATAATAATTATCATGAACAGAAGGCGTATTGGAGTACTACAGTTTGGTGCAACGAAGTTGCCTATAAGTGCCGCTATTGTACCAAATTTCTTTCCGTGTAGCTGTGCAGGCCAGAGAAGAAAGGTCAAGAAACATGAAATGACAATATTTTGGTGAATAAAAATAAGTTCATTCGTAGATAGAGCTGTTATTTCTGTAGTCCAACTCTTTTTTAGATTACAAAATTGCATTATGCCCATTATCTATACGTCCAAGGGCTGAAACTCATATTTTAAGTTGATTTTTTTTCTCACGACTGTAGATATATGTCCAGAATCAAGAAGGGAGCTATATTATGCTATTTTTGAGTAAAAGTCTCCCAACGTGTGTCTTTGATACAAGATGTTATTGGAGGAAATTATCATCTCTGTCCGGTTAATTATCCAGTTGTTCTAGAGATAAAAAAAATTGTCCCTAGTACTGACAGATTCTATGTTTGGTCCAAATAATACTTGAAAAACTGGAATCGAAATTGTTTTATGAAATTATTAATTTTTTGTTTCTTGTTGATAACTCGTGGAAAGACGTGTGAACATATATACAAGATAATTTCTAGACGAGAGTACAAGTGTATACGCCTGAACGCATCTAGAATTTGCAGCTGATCTTATGGAGGACATAAGAGGGTGGGCTGGCTGCACTGACCTCCTGACGGGTAGTTAAGGGCGCAGTATTAATTTATCGCGCTCGGACGAAGACTTGTGGCTCTTACTTCTGGTTAGGCATCTGCTAGCTTCTTACGCTCCTAGTGTCAAGTTGCTTGAGTTGGTTACTTAATCTTCCGTCTTCGCATTGTGACATAAGTATCTTTCCATTTTGTGGTCTAGTGAAAATTTCCGATGGGAAGGCTATTAGTTGAATAAAAACTTTCATTGATGGGATTTCTCGTTATTGCGGTATGAGAAAGTTTTAGATGTTTATGTAATTGGTTTTTCGTTTGCTTAAGCGATATTTAAAATTGAAATCGCTTCTTATACTTTGCTCTTCTGTTAAACAATCTCTTTATTCCACGAAATGGAATCTCTTTGCTCTTGAAAATGTTATAACTCCATTCGATTTCTCTGCATGATTGAGGTTTGCATGAACAATATTTCATAAATGATTAACGTCACTTTTCGTTGAAGAAGCCAAGCTTGGACGATTCCACGTGTTTTCCTAATCTTCGACAAAGAGCTGAATTTTCATGTCACATACAAACGGTTGCTGCAGACACCGGGCGCAAGGAAATACTCTTTCAATGAAGTAAAGAAATCTCTCCTTATTATTTTACCTGTAACTTTCCGTTTTGCCTTCCAGTATTTTGTCCCGCTGAACGTTACAGTCCAGCCAGGGTTTCGAAGATGGGACAGGTTTTATTAACAAATGAAACGAGCAGTTTCAGTGAAACAGAATAAGTGGCGTGTATTCCTCCTGTTGATACAATTTTATTGCGTATGACGGAAGTGTATGGCTGGCGTACGTTTAGTTATGTGTGAGTTCACCGTGGAGAATCTTAAGTGTATGTGTGTGCGTGTGGTTAAGCGGTTAACAAAACTGGATAATATCGTTAGGTATATTTCCGGCGGCGCTTGGAGTGGAGGTAGTAGGCTCTACCCTTGAGTCGTACTCTGAAATAATACAGGGTGTTCTTTGTACAAAGTCAACCGGTTCGGCGCGGCGCACAGTGGACTGGATCGTCGAAAAGATGGCCAGTAATTCAGTTTTGATGTTTAATGTAAAAATATATGTTTTTTAGGGTTTTTGAGGTCACTGATGAAGAACTTGGAACCCGGACGGAAAAAAAACAAAATGTCTGACCGAAAATTATGGCTCCTATAAAAAAAAAATTTTTTTTTCCTTCGTTCTTTTTTTTTCGTCTCACTTAAAATTACTTTTTGCGAATCTGAAGGCAGCATTTTGGAAAATAAAAAGGTACATTATGAAGTACTTAAGTTTTTCCCGAAAGCTACGAAATATTTGTGAAACTGCATTTTTTCACGGTTTTATATCGATCGCCTATTTTACTTGAAAGGTGTTTTGGAAAACTGAAATACTTACTAAAAATGGTTGAATTCTTTTAATTTGTTCAAAAATCGATAATATCGTGTTTCATGAGGTAACGGATTGTGAAACATGCATTCACAAACTTGATGTTTTGATCAAAATAAGCAGCCATGTTTTTGGGAATTCAATACATTTTTGAAAAATAAATTCAAGTAGTAGGTATTGAGAAAAAACGTCAAAAATAACAAAGTTTAAGTCTTATGGATAACATATTTTATATTTTGAAGTACATCAATTATAATAAATAAAATTCTGGTTACATAGGGCCACCATCAAACGCAGCTAAACCTTCCTCTAAAACATTTAGCTGTTTGTTCAAAGTCAAATGAAGCTTGTTTTTTCAAATTCTGAAAATCTGCAGTCGGATGCATACCAACAAGTTAGTACCTGAATCTGAAACACGATCAACATTTTATGAAAAACACGAGAAAAAAAAAGAAAATAATAATAAAAAATAGTAAATATCATCACCTAATCTTGAAAATTGACAGTGTGGTTCGAAAATTTTAGCAAAGTAAAGAAAAGCAAATGTGTTTTTCTGACATACTTCTGCCGAAAAAATTTGCGGAGAAAGCCCAACAACTACTCAAAATAGGTTTGCAGCAGTATAGAATAAGTTGACTGCTCAAAGTAAGAAAAAAAAGTAATTTTAAATATATGTAGGAAATATTTTCGACCTATTACAAAAGCATTTAAATTATGGAATTATGTTTTATCCCCTTAACTGAAATTTATTCTTAAATAATGAATTCCATAAGAATCTTACTTTCCTCTCGGAAAAATTTTCGAAGGAACGCTCGATATATCAGATGGGCAGACCATGCCGGTTCGGTCTATGCCCGCTATGGCTACGTCGGTGGTTGCGTGACAAAGTTGAGGTGACAAACAAAGCAAAATAAAGCACTTCCGCAGATATTCGTAGCTATATTGAAATGGATGTTACTCGAGATGGTATTACCTATCAAATAAAAGTAATTTCAAGATTCGATCTGATCTGATAAAAAATATAGGCCTATTATATGACAAATAAATCTTTTTTTAGAATCGCTTGGAGAGCTTTAGTCATATAAAAAATACATGATGTGAAACGTCTAGACGAATGTAAAATTTGTACTTGAAAAAGTCTACATACCTCCAGGATCGCTATCCATCTCAGAAATTTAGAAACCGACACTCACGACGAAAGTAATCCTCTTCTTTCAATGATCTGATTTTCGAGCGCAACAGGTAAATCGTGCTCACGGCTTGTGCGAGCATATACTTGATGCTACAGCAGGGGCGGATTAAAGCTTCACGGGGCCCGGGACTAAAATGAATGTGGGGCCCACTCAAGGGCAGCAAAATGTTAACATTTTTTGAATATGAATGAAAATTATGTTATAATTATTTGTATAATTTATTCTCGCAAATATTTTTCCTTTTGTACTACAAATAATTATACAGTTGAAAAGATTTTTTTTTTATTTTGCTCTGGCGAAGTCACTTTTCAAATCATTAAAATCAATCGATCGAAGGAAGTCAACTTCAATGCTTAGTCTCGTCAATGCGGATGACCTATCATCCAACATGGTTGGTCTATACATATTTTTTATCCTCTTTACGACCTTTCAGATTTGCAGTTTGCTACTGGAACCGTAACCAAAATCATGTTATCGATGTAGATATTCAGAAATACTTCTATCATGTCCATATTTATAATCTAATTAAGAACTTACAAAAGGCACATAGTTCTGCGATCGACAATTTGCAATATCAATTTCATTTTCTTCCAATATTTTGAAACTACATCACTTCCGTACATCAAATTTGATTGCTGCATCATGCATGTGCAAAATTAAATTATGTCTACGCAAATACGCAATAATATATTTTTTTACTCGAAGAGTTCGCGGGGCCCTCCTAATTTTGGGGCTCGGGGCTATAGCCCCTGTTAGCCCCTCCGGTCATCCGCCACTGTGATACAGCACACACATGCGAATGATCTAGCACTTGTCACCTTACAAATCTGCCCTACGTATTCTTTACCTACGTATATGACAAGTGTCAACCAAAAACGAAAATTTTTTTTTCATTTATTGGCCACCTTTTTGACTATTCAGCCCGCTGTGCGGCGGCGCGGCGGGGGAGGGGGTCGAGGACTAAAGTCTCCTCCCCCTGGTCGGTTCAGGTCAGGTACGGGAGGGGAGGGTGCTCTAGTCCTGACTCCATCGACGAGGGTCGTCGGTCAGGGATCGCGTCAACGGGTAAGCGCAGTTGCCGAAGGTAGCCTGGTCAAGAGCATGATGCACATACAGAGGGGACATCGTGATAGATTACATCCTCACAGAAGAAATAAGTAGAAAACTGATGGGTGGCATGAAAGTGGAAAAGGAAATATGCCCCGATTACTCTCTAGTAATAGCGAATTCGAGGATCGAGGGATCAAAACTTGATAGAAGGAGAGAAAAAGGGAAGGCGGTATGAAACGAGGAAATAGGCAGCTGGTGGGGAGAAATGTTAAAAGAATATAGAGAAAAAATGGAGAACAAGTAGTTGAAGCTGGTAAAACTGGAAGATTGATTGATATGGAAAGAGAGAAAGTGGAACCAGAAATAAAAGAGAGGATGACAGGAGAGTTTGGTAAAACGATAAATTCAGGAACAGTAAAGACAGAATGAGAGTGAGTATGCGATCACGAAAGAATGTTACGTCAGAAAAGACAGAGGGAGAAAAATAGGTTCATTGAAAAGGACAAGCAAGCGGTAAGGGAGGAGAGGGAGAATGATAATTATGCGAAGAGGAGATAGGAAAAGTATAAACCGTGGAATCAGGATGCAAGGGTAAACGGAGTATTTCAAAAGGTTTCCAGAGTGAAAAATGGGTTGTGAGGGAAAGAGAGAAGGATGGTCGCAGGGGGCTAGGATGACGAAAAGGTATTAGCAGAAGAGATGTGAAGAAGGCACTTGCAAAGTTTAAAAAGCAACAAGGCATAAAATATATATGTGATCTTATGCTCACGTTTCTTGGTTTCGCCGCAGAGCTACACATGAGAATCACGAAATGCGACACATGTCACATGGTGTTTTGCAGAAGCAATAGTTAATCAGGTTTTCCAAAGGGGCTCTATGCATCCCACTTTTTTTTAATGGACCTTCGAACTTTTCAACAGACAGATGGAAGTCAATGTAAAGTTGAATCAAGAGCTTTATGGTAATAAACCTAGGCCATCGACAGATTGCGTTGGTAGTTTGCAGGCACTCCTAACAATCAGTAGATTTTCTCGATAGCCTGCTGTGCCTCTTTTTGATCCTCGTTCTTCGCAAATCTCACTTCAAATGAGTCCAATCAATTGAACAATCTTCTTTTTTAGGGATATCTGTGAAGATCATATTCAGTATTTTCAGACAAGTTATTGGCCTGCAGTTCCTTGGGTTGGACTAGTCATCTTTCTTTGGGAGGAGTATAGTGCGCTCCAATACCAGACACTGCGAGATAGGCATCTTTGACTTCAAATAAAGGGTTAAGATTCGGGCCAGATGATGTTGTGCAGAAGCAAACTCCTTCCACCTAGGGTTTCTTATACAATCTAGACCAGCCGCAAAGAAGATTTTCGTACCCCTTAAGGGGGTCGTCTACTTTTTTCGTGTCGAAAAATCGATTCTTTTTCGTACGTATTTCTTATCTAAAAGATATGAGAAAAATGCTGTTAAATGGATTTAGACAAATTCGTGATAGTTTGCGTGCTACAGGTAGTGAAGTACCCCCCGCAACGCCAATTTGTGTGACTCCGCTGCATTCCTCCGCATTTTCGTCACTTTAGATAAAATCTGCTGCGATAAGTTTTTTGAAGATCTATTATCGATGTTTATTTTTATGTCTACGTGTGTATAAGGAAGGAGAATTGTATGGACCTGGTATCGCCGATTAAATGGTGAGTTGATTTATCAACATTTTATAACATCGTCAATCTTTAA
>WSXT02085988.1:0-11865 GCA_011762715.2 Neuroterus valhalla
CGGATAATTATCGGCAAATTATCCAATAATAATAAAAACGATTTTCAAAAAGTGTCCTGCTAACTTGAAGGACGTGCCGAATAACGTTTTGGAGACGTCGCCTATGATGTTGGCTAGGCCTCTTTGTACTCATTGTGTCCTTAGGAGCTTGTGTAGGATGTTATTTTTTGCTCTTAGTCGATTGAGTCTGCCTTTAACTAGTTGGATTTCGAATTGAGGTGTGCAATTTCGGTTACAGCGTCTTTCGGCGAGGTCAAGGATGTTGCTAATAGTATCGATTCATTCATTTGTTGATGTTAGGTTGATGCAAATTATTAGCCGCCAAGTTTCGTGGAACAGATTAACTTTTGAGATTCCTTCGATTTGCCTCATGTTTCCTCTTCCATTATTGGATTAGGTCTCGGTAGGTAATCCTGGGATTTTGTTGGATTGCGCATGGGATGCTGGGTTCTCTACCAAATATAAGTTCGTAGGGTGAGAATCCTGTCGTTTCATTTTTCGTAGTGTTTATTACGAAGTTAACGAATTTCAAATTTCCTTCCCAATTTTTGTTATTTACGGCTATTGGTGTTCGAATCAAATTACCTAATGTTGAGTGCATCCTTTTGATGTTTCCATTAGATTGTGGGTAATAACGGAGTGCATCTGGTTAATCGGTCTTGTATACTTAGAATGTACTTGTTGCCGCAATGTGTGGAGTATTTTTTCCATTTTTTCAGTGTTTGGTTTGACACCATCTTTGGTTATGACGTGACCAATATATTCGAGTTCAGGTTTTAAATATTCGCATTTTGTGGGTTCAAGTTTTAATCCTAATTCCGTTATTCTTTTTAATACCAATCCTATATTTTGATTGTGTTCTTGAAGTGCGTTGCCAAATATGACGATATCGTCGATGTAGGCAAAGCAGTTTTTTCCTATTAGACCGTGGAATGCTCGGTCCATCATCCTTCGGAATGTGACAGGGGCATGTTTTAGTCCAAAAAGCATACGGTTATACTCGAAATGACCCTGTTGCATTGAAAATGCGGTATATTTTTTACAGTCTTCCTTCATCGGAATTTGGTGGAAGCCCGCACTTTAATCGAAGACCGAGAAGAATTTGGCTCTTTCTAGCTGATCTAATATATCGTCGATCATTGGTAATGGATAGGCGTCCTGATCAATATCTTTGCTGATCTGCCTATAGTCGATTACCATTCTCAGTTTATCCCACTTTTTAGGAACTACCCATAAAGGTGAGTTGAAAGGAAATTGGGAATGCCTTATTACACCCTTATCGAGAATTTCTTGCGTTTCTTCTAGAGCAACTCTTTATGATTTTCGGGAAGTTTGTGTGATCTGACATTGATAATTTTACCATGATTTCGAACAATTTCATGTTCCGTTAGTGTGGTGCATGGTAGAGGGTCTCATGTGAGAACGAATGGTTGATGGTATTTGGCTGAGATTTAATGTGTAATGTCCCTGTTTTCCTTCTTTATGTGGTACAATTTGGAGTCATCCACGAATCACTAGTTTTGCAATATTGTTAAATCACCGTAACTTCATACTCCAAATTGTAAACACTCACGTGCCTCGTACGGTATATCCAACATCCGATCCCCGCTACGTTAAGTATGCCTCTCGCTCTATATGATTGTCGTCTCAATTCGCCTATGGCACGGCACAGAACGGACGGAGTTCCACAATGGATTTATTTATATTAATTTATATTAATACTGTGATCATGTTATAGGCGAACTTTTGACTCATTTTCATTCTCCTTTCTATTTTTATAACTCTGTGCTTTTACTTATCATCTGATGACTCCATTATACTTATAATTCTACAATATTTTATGCAATGACAACATATCTTGCTCCAATGCCACAATTATAATAACTCCGTGACCACACAGGTATGAGACAATTATAGTTTTAATTATAATTCTAGTTTGATTCTAATACTTATTTTGACTAGTTGTTAGTAATCCGATCTATGTTATTGATATGTAAAACTTTTACTAATTTCATATAATCATATACTCAACAAAACATATTGTAATTCTCATAGGTTGTGAATAGTCTCATTCGAATTTTGAAAAGGACTACCGAAGAGTAGTCGGAACGTCAATGATATGACTTGAGGGACCTCTCAGTCAACTAAATAAATCAATTTTCACTAGTACTCAGGAAAATATACACCTTCTTCGTCATCAAGTAGTTCCTGGAATTTTTCCTGTTTTTTAAGAAATTGGTCTGTTTGTCCTTCAAGGTTGATTGATTTTTTTCTTGCGCGTGGTACTGGTTGGTCGATGGTTTTGATGGTTCTAATTTCCTCAAATTGGAGGTTATTAAGTACTTTCGTTGGTTTTTCCGAGTAATTGTGGTATGGTATCGTGACAGTTTCTTGGTGGATGGTATAAATGCCGTCAGGAATGTTCTCCTGTTTTTCGATCCAAATGTGTTGGTTTTCTTCATTCCCGGATATTTTGCACACTTTGGCTGTTTTTGGTGTCAGATATTCTCTCTAACAAGTGGTGTTTTGAAATTATCCACTACGAGGTGTGTTGGTGTTATTGCGTGACGAGAAAATTTATTAAGGACGGGCTGACCCATAATTCCATCTTCGAATAGGGAGAAATCGACTAAGTGGAACAGGTGGGATTTCTCAAAATAATTAAGGTAGCACGCTTCGTTTGTAGATTGTAAATCGGTACCCATCGCGAATTTTTTTTTATACTTAAAGGCAAGTAAGTTGGGGATGGTAATTTTTTTCATAAGATTTATCGCGGCTCCTGTATCTAGTAGTAGTTCATATTCCTTTCCATCACTTCTTCTTCTTCCTCGTATTGATTTAAGTTCTGCACATATGGTAGAGATTCTGCTTGTTCCTCGTACTGTATTTGCTCCTCCATTTCTTCCTCAGGTATTTCCTCCTAAAATGGATCCAGGTCCTGGTTTGATATATTCCTTACGTGTGGAGGTCTGTTTGGGTATTGGCCTTGTTGAAAATTTAATGTTTTGTTTTGGAAGCATTGAGCTGTTAAGTGTCCAATCTAACCGCAATTGTGGCATTTCATCTTTGCTCTTTCCGCTGAAGGTATGGTTTGATTTAATGCTCTAGCGCCCGAACTTCCTGAAATGTTGGCTTCCTGGCCAACATTGGGAAAAATTGGTCGAGGTAAGAAGCGAGGTGAGGGTCTGGGTGTAGGGAGAACATTTCTTGAAGGTTGAGCCTCTCTTAACCACATCTCGTACTCGGTTGCTTCCTTTTGTGCCTCTAGTATGCTGGTTGGTCTCATCGACCGGACTTGTACTCTTTTTCCCCTTTTAAGGTTTATTAAATATCTGTTTAGGCTTTCTTGCTCTTCTATTTTTAATCGGATTCTCCTTTTGTCTCCGTCCGTATGAGATTGTGCTTGGACAGCATACTTAAGTTCGTCAGTAATTTGTTTGAACCGTAGAGAAAAATTTTGCACTGTTCCCGTTTGCCCTTGTTTACATGATTTAGGTTTGGTTTTTATGGACAAGACAGAAGTGGTCTGCTCCAGGTTTTGCCTTAACGTCTCGTACAACTCGCTAAAAGTATTTATAGGAAGGAATCTTTTAGCTTCCTCGGCTAGACCCGATATTTTTTCGGCTAGTATGAAGTCGAGCAGCAGTTGTGGCCGGGAGCACTGTGATTTTATCCGAGTGACGGTTTTAATGAAGTCTTCGACGCCCATGTCGTCTTGGCCGTTCAAAGGACGAATGGCTCTGATGAGGTCTTTTGCCGGAATTCCTTCTTTGCGTCTTTCGGGTATGGTTGTGGGATTCCTAACTTCCGTGAGATGCATCCTTTCTTGCTGTCGGTTCCTTAAGATTTCCTCGTTTCTCAGTCGCTGTTGCTCATCCTCTTCTTTTTATGAGTCCTTCTCATCGGTGATTAGATGTTAATGACAAGATTTTTTTGATTGCCTGGAATGTTATAATCCGTTCCGATTTCTCCTGGGATTCCCAATTTCACTGCTAGTTTTGAAATTTTCTTAGTCCTGATCTCATTAGCTTGTTTCAACATATGAGTGTCCAAAGTTGAGATGTCGATTTTACTCATGAGCTGTAGTAATAACTCATTCGTGGTCTGATTAGGGGACTGGACTCGTTGTGGTAACTCTGTGTGAGACATTGCTGCTGTGTGGAATAGAATATCGTCTAGGAAGAAGGAAGATTCACTATTCGTCGCGTCCGAACTATACTCGATGACCTGTCTATGGCTATCGAACGCCAGTGTAGTATTTGTGTAATTAAATAAATTTTGACAAGTGTTTTCGCGTACAAGGATCTGTGTATTTTAATACAGTGGCATAGAGACACGAGTTGCCACAAACTTGTAACTATTCCAAAGTACGCTTATTTTTGACGACGATTTCCAGGGCTTGCGAGCACGCGAAGTATAGCAAACGTTAAACTACCAATATTCAGCTCCACCGAATAGGGATTATCTATGATTTTCTATTCGTTGCCTTCCTTAGACCATAAAGGAGACTAATTCTCATTGGAGTTTCAAATTGTGTTGGTATAACTAAAAATGCTTACGGTGGCAGTTTATCGCTCCGGTGTTATCGTTTTTAGACAGTGGATTTCAGTCACCGTTGGTGCTGCTGGATGCGGCCCTCGTAAGGTTTTACCGACGTGTATCTCGTACTCTTTCAGTTTTCCTAACGGAATATTATCGTAATATTATTTCGGAGTTCCTTTAGGCTGGATTCCGTAGAATAATTTCTTCGTGGGTCCGTGGATTCCAGGCCTTTCAAAGGTATTGAGTCCTATTGGATTCTTCTCAGTGAGTTCAACCGTGGATAATCGAAGATCGGAAAGTCAATTCTGGCAGGATCGCCAAATGTAATACTCAAAAGACTAAGGTTAGGCTTTTAAAAACTGGTGATATCTCTTATGCGATATCACAATTCTTTATCACAAGCTTTAGTGTACAATAAGATGGATTTGACAATAGGAACTGTCTGGCAAGCGTCGTGCTCCGCATCATATAGACCTTGGTAACCGTGGAGAGGGGGAACTCTTACTAGCCTTTACATTTGAAAGGCCTTCAATTTTATCTGAATTATTCAAAAAGACGTATATTTTCTGTTTTAACTGTGCAACGCTTTTTAAACTATGGCAAATTCAATTCGCTAGCCAAACTATGCGAGATATGAATACCGGTTGTGAGTATTGTAATAAGAATGTGCTCCTTAAGGCCAGTAGAGCCTTAAGTTAACTCGATCAAAAAAAAATTCAACAAACATGAAAAAAAAATTCAATAATCTTCATAGAAGCAGAGATTTGAGCAGTTTTGAAATGTTTGCAACTCTGTGTATGCATCACACTGTAAACTAAATCAAGCAGATTTTTTTTATTTCTTTTCACGATTTCTCTGGTGATTCTTTCTCCATAAAAGGTGAATTTGTGAAATAATTGATATTATACATCTAAACTAGTTTATTCATAAATCAATATAAATAATCCGTGACTTCAAAATACATGTAGGTGATGGCAATCAAGAACATTTGGTTCATATATTACCATAAAGGAACGGTATAGGCCCCGACAAAATTTATTATTATAATATTGTGTTTCATTTTAAAATATTTCCGAATCAATTAGTTGCATTCATCGTATATGATGCACAAATTCTTTTCTTTTCGTGCAACACCAGGAGGGTTACTCCACCGGTCTGTAGTAATCTATTATCTTCATGTCTTCTTCGCTCAAGGGAGTATTAGCAGTACCATACATGCTTTCATAAGTAGCTATTACCGGGGTATAAGTAATATCATATATTTTACAAAGGCGACGACCTACTGATGCTCCAATGATGAAACCACCCACTTCTACCTTTGAAATCTCAAAATTACCTCTGGATATTCTGTTATAATCCTCAGTTTTGTCTCCTGATCCGTAGAAATGAATACCAAAACTAACAGGTTGCATTTTTTTATGACGTTCGAACACCTCAAGTAATTTTTTTGGATCTGTAACAAGAAAAAGAAATGATCGACTTTGAATGCTCTCAATCTGGAACTATAAAAAATGCCGCGTAGAAAAAAGCCGTTAAACAAACAGGAAGGTCTATGAAGTCGCAAAGGCGAACAGTGGTTCAGATCGGAAAAAAGGCGATCAAAAGTGCAAAAATCGACTCAATTTTTTTGAGAAAATATTAAGCAGTTTCAATTTTTCAATGTTTAATCTACATGGAAATATCCAAAAAAATTTCAAATATTATCTTCAGCAATTTTGTTGGTTTCAAAGTTCAACATTTCGAGAAATCGCTCGCAACAGCAAAATCATACCTTAACTTTAGGAAGTGCTGTATTAAAACCAATCAATAATTTTTGGAAAAAGTTTATATACATTTATAGTTTATCTCTTTCATCAACCAATCAATGTATTAAGTAATCCATATTTATTATTTTAATTAACTTTTTCAATTATTGTTGTAATGCTAAAAATATTTTTTATTGATGTTGTTGTGGAAGAATTCATGTATTGATTTCCATAAGAGATTTTTGCAAAAAATTGCAAGTTTTCATTTGGGACGCTAATTACTAAAGCCAAACAGGCAGGAATTGATGCGCATCGTAGCGCGCCTCCGTCTATTACAACGATTTGGTGGAGTTTGAATTTGAATTTGCAGATTTGTTTACACCTGAAGAACAAGAATATCATACATTAGAGTTCCATGAAATAACATTTGTCATTGTAATAAACAATTTTTATAAACAAATTCACTTATTTGGCATATCTATGCTTCGACAAATTTTCTTTTCTGTGGAACCATTTATATTCATCTAAAGAACAAGAATATCACACATAAGAGTTCTATGAAAAAACATTTGTCATTGTTATATACAAATTCACTCATTTGGGATGTTTGTGGATCAAAAATGTTATCTTCTCTGTGGAATAATTTATTCTCACGTGAAGAACGAGAATAATACACATTGGAGTTCCATGGAACAACATTTGTCATTGTTATAAACAATCTTTATATACAAATTCACTTATTTGGCATTTATAGAAAAATATGCATTTTTAAAGGAAAAATCAAATAATCAGTTCAATTTTCAGAGACCAAATTCAAATGAACAATGTTGCATTATTTATTTGTTCTTATTATTCGCATTATTTTCTTAATTTTCGTTCACCTTATACTCCACGTAACAGAATTAATATGGATAAGAAATTTAGAATTATATATTCAAAACACCATTTTGAACAAATGAACAATTATAAAAATTTCCAACAAATTTTCTTCAACATATAAGATTTCCTATTTATGATTCGCAATTTTCTTGGCATATTCAAAGTCACCAACATAAACATTGTTCCCATAATGGATTGAATGAAATTTCAGTCATATTTAGTATGCGTTGGTTGCAAAAGTGAGCAACCATCCATACACTATGGTACCAAATTTGGTATGTTTTTGATCTCCCTATCCCCTACCCGCCCCATCAAGAAACTGAGCAGTTGGCATAACGCGGCTGCCATGTTTTTTGTATTTTTTTGCATTTTCCAAAGTTTAGTTTTGAATATGCATATACGTTATCAAGCGAGAATTTCTTCCAAAACATATGAGTACCCAACTCAAAAAGACAATTTTTCAACAAAACAAAATAGGTGGATAATGATCGAACAGTTGCACTAACAAACAGATAAGTAAATTTCCAAGCATAAAATACATCTTTTTAACCAGATAATTTTTATAACGAAACACAAATTTTCATCATAATACATGAATTTTCGAATAAGGGATATAAGATCCAACCAAAAATGGAACTATAAAATATTAAGTTTGAGAAATTTCTCCTCCGCAAAAGGAGAACGATTTCTCGAAGAGTTGAATTAAGAAAAAAAAAAAAATTTGTTGCGATTTACAACACAACAATATTCAACCCCGAGTTGAACCCTAAACCAAATAGAGTTTGAACTAATTCTCTACGCATTTTCTACCGAACAGATGATTGTCCTATCAAAGAAGACGAATTTCCAACAAAATACATTTATTTCAAACAAATTTATTGCATTTTTGAACCTAGAAGACGAATCATCTACAATAGTTGATTTTCAAACCCACATATATGATTTTCCAACAAATGAATGCATTTTTCGCCAAATCGCTAAATTTTCAAAACAAAAAGACGGATTTTCTACGGACCAGTTGAATTAATAAATCAAAAACATGAATTTACGATAAAAATTTATTATTATTCTAATAGTTGAATATCCACGAAAAAAGGTGAATTTTATCCCAAATAGTTTAAATTACTTTATAAATTGTTGAATTTTCTGAAAGTAGGATGAATTTCCAACCTGTAATTATGATTTTTGTCAGTAGAGTTTATTTCCCACTGAATATTTTGATACTCAAATGAATAGTGCCATTCTTACCCAACAGGCTGTATTTTCTACAAAAATGAATCGATCGTCATTCAAAAGTATGCATTTTCCACAAAGAAGGTAATTTACAACCGAATAAATAGATTTGCTACCGAACTTCTGAATTTTCAAACCCAAAAGACAAGTTAAGTACAATAATATTAAATATTCAAGCTAAAAAATAGCATTTGTTTACAAATAATATCATTTTCTACTAAACAGTTCCATACATAAAAAAATATTTTCCCCTTTCAAACGTCCAGCTGAATGTTCTGCCAAAATACTTGAATTTTTACCAAAAAAAAAAATTTTCCCGCGGAATAGACAAATCTCTCAGAAAATAGTCGAATCTCCAAGCCTAGGCAAATTTTTTACAAAAAAGTTCAATTTCAAAGCGGAAAATATATTTCTTCATTGCAAAATTATATTTCCTACTGAATAGTCTAATATTTACATAAATTTTTGAATTTCAAACCAAGCAGTTAAACTTGGTATAAAATAATTGTTTTGTTGGAAAAAAGGAATTTTCAACATAAAAAGTAATTTTCAAACCAAAATGTGAATTTTCAAGCCAAAAAAAAAAGTTTCACATAAAAATGTGGAACTCCCAACCCAAAAATGGAATTCTTACATAAAAAACGTAATTTTAATCGAAGAGTTTCATATTCAATAAAAAATTTCCTTTTTGAGAAATTAATATTCATATGAATATCATTGTGAACGTAAATAGTTGGATTTCCAACGAAAATTTTCAAACGTAAGCAAATTTAGTACACTTAGAAAAAACAGATAAATTTCCAATTAAAAATTATCAAGTAATATTTTAAAACGTCAATTATGAGCCCAAAACAGAAAGGTTACGTTTGCAGTTGGAAAAATTGATCTACAAAGAATGTGAAATAAATAATCAACAAAATACATCAATATCTTACCACGAATTTTCAACCATGTATGTGGATTTTTGCTAGAAAAGATTAATCCTCATCCAAAAATTGGATAGTTAGATTTTTATTGAAATTCATTTCGAACCAAAATTTGAACGAAAATATATTTTCTAACACCACTTTTTGAGAGCAAACTTTAAATGAACTCAAAAGTATTATGCTCTAGTTGTTTTTATTCTTTTCATCTCTTTCATTGCATCTTTAGTAACACTTTGTGAAAATTTGACGCAGTCGGCGCAGGAGTGAGTCCGAAAATAACGACCGTCACGTACGTACGAGCGACACAGGGGTGTCCAACGCAAGGTTGGCGTTTTTCTCCTTTCTTCCCCTTCTCTGAGTGCTTCATCGAGAATTCTCCTTCGCCCGGCGGCCGAGAACCCCTTTTCACATCGTGCTCACCGCATGAACGCATCCACGGTGGTAAGAGAGGGGATTGACGAGTGACAGTTATTTACACCGTTGCCCACGCGTTAGACACATATGATATAGCATATACAGGCGTGGATTTACCTATGGGGCAACATGGGCACTGCCCCGGGACGGCAAATTTCCAAGGGTGGAAAATTTTGGACTACGAAGAAATATTAAATAAATTGCTGCGCTTTTATGGTCAGTTCGAAAAAAAGACGGGATTTGTTATTTTTGTCCAGGGGCGGGAAATTCCCAAATCCGGCTCTGAGTATATACTATATATAATATATACCTATCTATATTGTGTAATGCTGTGTGGACGAGGAGTATATTATGATGGGCCGGAAGCATTTGTTTGTTGAGAAAAATTATTTACTTGATTTTTTGAAACGATCACTGTGCTCATCATGATCCAGATGAAATTTGTTAAACAGTACCCAGTGGGCACGAGTGTCCAAAGACGTTTTTAGGACGTTATATAAACGTCCTTAGTCAGGCTTAATAACGTGCTAAAAATATATAATGTTTCCAAGACGTTTTTAGGACGTATCTGGAATATTAGACGTTTTTGGGAGGTTTTTTTGTCAGACTTAGGACGTTCTTTCAGAAATTCTAAAAACGTCTTCTAAACTTTACGTCCTAAAAACGGTTTTAGGACGTTCTAGAAACGTTTTTAAATTTCCTGCCCACTGAGTAGCTAGAAACATTACTCAATACGAATTCGAATGCCTGCCACTCGAAATTGGTTGCGAAGTATCACCTGTCAATCGAAAATAGGTAAAAGAAGAACGCGTTACTCGTCTCATCTTGATCCACACAAAAAAAAATATTGAATACAGATCAAGGAACTCGAAATTCATTGGCGAGTGCCTGCATAGTCAAAGGTGTTGCGAAAAGTGCCTGCCGGTCCCATGAAAATCGAGCGCTCTAGGGCTTTGCGCCGTGGACAGTTTTATTCGTTTATTTTGATCCGCATCAAATTTGAGAACGAACTGGAAAAAAGAATTTCATACCTGATTGCAGGTGCCTACTTTTACAAGTATGCTGTTTAATACCGTCTGCCAGTTTCCCAACGCCGCTGTATATCACAAGGGCCTGGTATCTTGCTGTTCCTATGGGGACGGCGACTGACACTTGCGGCCGCTTGGATCGCTATTCGCTACGTGCAGACGGTTGGAGGGGAGGGCTGGCGCTGCCGTCGAATTTCACACGTATTCTCATGGCAGCGTCTCGCAATAGGGACCGTGGCCGCCACGGTACTAACTTTTGCTCCATAAGATTTAACATGGGAGTGTCCGTCAAAGTGAGGGCGCCAGTAGGCTTGCACGGTGCCAATAGGGAGCGTGGAGATATAACAGACGGCGGCGTCGTCTGTTATACACATATATTGCACAGTGTTGACGTTTATTTTAAATCAAGTTCAAAGCATTACATTCGAAAAGCCAGGTGTGTGTGTGGCATTTGGATGTAAGAATAAAGGCGAACATCGATTTTCGAATGCTGAATATCTAGGGAAAAAGTTAATAATAGCCATGAAACAAGAAAGTTTCTTCCCGAGTTTAGCGTCGTGGTTGTACTCGACACACTTTACCAAGGAGGATTATTACACCAAAGGTTTTGATTCAGGTAAATTTTCTGAATAAATAGAATAAATATTAAGAGAAAAGACAATTCTGTTCATTATTTCCACTCAAGATTTTTTTGTTCCTTCTTTGCATTGAGTATAAAATCATAACAAGAGTCCCTAACCTCTAAACCACGATCTGTCAAATCGCTTTCTTCCCTCGACTCTCAGTTTTACCATCTTTGTCACACGATTTGTGCTTTTTGTAGCCCATTTACCATCTCACATTAAAAATGAAGCTTGTGATTTCATATTTATTTTTTTTAGCATAAGCGATCAACCTAGAGGAAAAAATAGATCCATCACACTCGTCACCGGCATAATCATCTAACCTCAAAACACTATGTTACCTACCATAGTTTCTTGCAACGAAAACCTAATCATTAACTGCACCTTCAAACTAAAACATTGCCATTTCATTTCGTTCTCACATACTAAACACTGTCATGCATTTTTCTATTTTGTTTTCAAATAATTATATCAC
>WSXT02085999.1:0-11864 GCA_011762715.2 Neuroterus valhalla
ATTTCTTGATGAAAAAAAGATTAGAGTGAGTAATTCTGAATATGCTTCTCCTGTCGTTTTGGTGCGGAAAAAGAATGACGGAACCCGTATGTGTGTTGACTATCGTGCATTGAATAAGTCGATAATCAAGGACAACTACCCGTTGCCCTTAATTAAGGATCAAATCGACGTTCTTGGAAATAAAAAGTTCTTTAGCCGTTCAGATTTAAAAGATGGGTTTCACCACATTTCTGTTGCAGAACAATCGCGGAAATATACGTCATTTGTAACCGCGTTTGTGCAGTTTGAATATAATGTCGTTCCTGCTGGATTAAAAACTGCCCCAACACGATTTCAAAAATTTGTAAATGATGTTTTCAGAGATCTTATTGATTCAGACGATGTCGTTGCCTATATGGACGACATATCGATTGCGACTATGACTATCGAACATCACCTTGCTATATTGAGAAAAGTATTTAGACGCATGGTCGAAAACAAGATGGAAATTCGTTTGGATAAATATGAATTTCTGTTTACCAAAATTGAGTTTCTAGGTTACGTAATAAGTGAAGAGGGTATCAGGCCAACAGTATCTTGTACCTGGAAATTTCAAGGGGGTGCAGGGCTTTCTAGGAATCGTACAGCATTTTCGAAAATATATTGAAGAGTTTTCGATTACAGCAAAGCCTTTGTACGACCTTTTGCGAAAAACAGCAGATTTTAAATTTGGGGAGGTGGATTCAAGCGTGTTCAATCTTCTGAAATCAAAATTAACGCAGGCTCCAATCTTAGCTGTTTTTGACCCGCGAGACGAGACAGAGCTTCATTGCGATGCAAGCTCTATTGGTTTCGGTGCAATTCTCATGCAGCGCAAAAAGGATCTTAAGTTTCATCCAGTGTTCTATTTCTCAAAGCGTACCACCGAAGTAGAAAGCCGTTATCACAGCTTTGAACTTGAGACACTGGCGATAGTTTATGCGACGCGACGATTTAGAGTCTATCTCCACGGGATTCCGTTTCAAATCGTAACGGATTGTAACTCTTTAACCTTGGCCATGAAGAAAAAGGATATAATTCCGCGAATTGAAAGGTGGGTGATGGAATTGCAAAGTTTTGATTATGTCACAGAACATCGCGCGGGAACACGGATGACCCATGTGGATAGATTCAATCGTTGCAATTGGGTGGGAGTGATTAGCGACAATCCTTTCGAGACATATTTGATGTGTGCGCGGAACAAAGATGAGCGGATAATCGAGATAAGGAAGCGTCTGGAAAAAAAATGAGGATAAGCTGTACGAATCCAGAAATGGTGTGATTCATAGAAAAAACGAAAACGGCAATGCACTTTTATTTTATGTGCTAAGTATCATGGAAAAAAAGGTGATTTTCAAGTATCATGACGACATTGGGCACCAAGGGATTGCTAAAGTCTATGATACAATGCACCGTTCTTATTGGTTTCCAGAGATGAGGAAAAAGGTTACGGAACATGTAAAAAATTGTTTTAAATGCATTGCGTTTTTTCCGACGTCCGGTAAGGTTGAGGGAATGGTTAACGCGATTCCTTAAGGAAATAAGCCTTTTGATTGTGTGCACATAGATCACATTGACCTCTGATCGTGGAAGTTCATTCACGTCGAAGGGATTCATAGAATTTTGTGAAGAATATGATGTGAAGCATCAAAAAGTAGCAACTGCGTCTCCATAGGCGAATGGTCAAGTGGAAATTGTTAACAAAACACTTGGCCCAGCATTAGGTAAATTGAGTGATCAGGAAATCGGAAAATTGTAGCGAGATTCCGAGTCCATTATTATTTGGAATGACTCAGCGAGGAAAGGTATGTGATTATGTGAGAGAATTCGTGGAAAATAGCGTGAATGAAACATATAGGAATTTGATAGCATTAAGAGCGAAAACTGACGGAAAGCTCCGTAAGGCTCAGGAACGTTATGTAAATAACGCGAATAAAAAGCACAAGATCGCGCATGAGTATAAAAGAGGCGATTATGTAATGATTCGCAATTTTGATCCGACACCAGGTATATCACCGAAATTGATACCGCGGTTCAAAGGGCCTTACGAAGTTACCAAGGTGTTAAGAAATCAACGATATGTGGTAGCTGATATTGACGGTTTTCATGTAACACAACGTAAATACGAGGGAATATGGGAACCTCGTAACATCCGCATGTGGATTTCCAAAACCTGGATTATGTGAAGCGCAAAATCCAAAATCGGGTTTCTGTGTCTCGCTTTATTCAACGAGAGACTCGATTTTTGATTTTGATAGATTTATCTCGGTATTTCAATTTTAATTATTGTGTTTAGGTTGCATTGTTGAACTCAGAATAATGTTGTATCAATCTGAAAATTTTAACTGTAAGTGACAAATGATAAGAAAATAAGCTGTTTTGTATATCATATTATTTATATTGACTTAGGCTCCGAGGACGGAGATAGCCAGGATAAGCCGAACTGTAGTGCATATAGTTCATATATGTATTAATAAGGTGCGTAGAGAAGGGGTCATTTGGCGACTTTCCCCGAGGATTACCGAATGGGGATAATTAGATGATAAGAGCTAGTAAGAATCAGTGCGAAGTCAACCGCTAAACACAATTGTCGAACAATACCTGACGCATTTATAATAAAAAAGTATTCACACTTAGTTTGACCTTTTTCTATAATTATTTCGAGCCCTTTCACCGCCCGACAAACTGTAACAATATTAGATAAGAACATGTGTAGCAGAATCTGTTGCACAAATTTTGAGAATTCAATTTACAAATTCCAGAATTCCTGGATCGAGTAATTTCAAAAATAAAAATATAATCAATGAACGAAATAATTACAAAGCAAATCTCTGAATCATTTTTCGTACCTAGAGTATTTAACTTTAGGGTGCCTTTTGGGAATAGTTCTACCCACATTTCACAATTCAATGCAAATTTGAATATTTTTTAAAACTTTTTGCCCTGTGGTCATTTTATATGAAAAAATTTTAAAGATTTAGTAACATCACGAGAAACCGAGAAGTATTTGGAGTTTAGAGTACTAAACCTGTATTGCAAATGTAATATGCGTATATGCATATTGCTTCCATCATAATTATAGTAAAATGTCTCTAGGAATTTCTAACAGTGTGTCTACTGTTCCTCCTGTTCTTTCTGTTCCTGTTCCCACTAATTTCTCTATGCCTGCAGTTTTTGTTTTCGCTTCCGTATCAGTTAATTTTTTTTCAGTTTTTTTTTGTTTAATCTTAGTTCGACATTCTTGATCTGTGGTTCTAATACAGATTCACTCAAATAAAAAAGCGAAGAGAATAATAATTCGCTTGCTACAGAGAAGTTTTCAATAAGGAACAAAGGATCAATATTGACGGGAACTTTGCAAACTTTCTAAATATTCAAAGGATGAACTTTGTTGAAACATTTTATTCTTGCTTAAGAAAAAACTGAGAGAAAAACGAACGATCTGCAACCATTCACCGATCGAGCACGACCTGTACTGTTGGACTGGATTTGATAGAGTTAATTAATCCCTCGGTCTAATTAAAGTCCCCTTCGAACGACACCCTGATCCAAAGTTAAACTCGCGAAGATCAAACCGTGAATCCGCGCGAACTGTCCGGAACAGAGGGAGCCTGTTTAATTAAATCCAACCATTTTCAAACGCGGTGATGCATCTCTTCCCTTGATTCCAAGGGTGTTCGAGGCTAGTCTGATAATTTAATATCAGACAAACATGTACTCAGAATCAAGCCTAAGTTTACATTACTTCAAATAATTTTTATACCCATCGCATCATTTCCAGTAACGTTCTTGTTAACGAATTTAGAGCTCGCACTTGTTTGTCAACTTGAAATATTTCTTGAGTATCAAAAACATTGCTGTCTGTTGATCCGAGGAAAAACTGGGAAGAAATCCTACATGAGAGGGGAAAATAAACTCACAAGCTTTTTCTCCTGTGACAACTTTTTCCTCAGTCCTTTTCTGCGGTCCACCATTTTCCTAGAAAACTATTACTTATCATGTATTCATTTCGATCTATTTTGTGCTTGAGGTTCATTTGGGATGAGTCGGATTTATATGGATATACTTTTGATTATCAAATTTCCTGAATTTTCCTCCCCCCCCCCCCCAACCCTCATTAAAATAGCTATCACTGCGTTTCAAGAAACCTTAAGAGCTGTCCCCATTGATTTTTGTTACCAACGCCCTCTTTTTCTGACTCTAATCATTTCGAATTGATTTTTATGACATAATAATATAATAATAAATATAACTTAATATTATTAGTTTCTTTCGTATTCTCCTTATTTGTTGCTTAGCAATCAATTATACAAATAAAAATAGGGTTGAACATTTTTTTAGATCGAGTATCTTTGTTGATTAAGGTTTAATATAATTTTATACAATTCCTTATATGATTTCTCTTGTTTATTGGAAGAATAAATGAATGAATGCAATCTGTAATTAAATTACAATGCAAAATGTTATTTATTCACCCATCATGTTATTAAAAAAAATGAAGGCCTAAAGACTGATGCAACGTTCAAATTTTTAAGAGCAAATTTTTCTATTTTTCTTGAGAAATCACCATTGCAAGGCATCTCTTTTCAAAGAAAGAAGTGCAAATTTTTTATTGTAAGGTTAAAACCTCACCTATGAAATGGAAGAAAAATTCAAGCAATCGGACAATTTTCAGCTAATTTATTGGATTTCAAAGAAAAATAACATCTCGCAATGAAGAAAAATCGACTTTTTGGTCGATATACATACACATATACATACATATAAAAAGAAAAAATGCGTGTCTCATTGATGTCGATACAGACATTTTCCAAAATTACCACGGGAAATGAATCTCGAAAGCGACATGATGCAATCCAAGAGCTAAATGATTTTAAATTCAAAATTTTGAAAAATTTTGAATTTTGAAATTTTGAATTTTGAATTTTTTTTTTCAATTTCTATGCTTCAATAGAAATGTGAAACATCTTTGCTTTTGAAATTCTCAGAATTAATCAATTTTAGCGTTAGAATTTATTCTCATTGCATTATTTAAAAAAAATTGAAATCTCAGTGTTTCCGAAATTCTTAGAGCATTAGTGTATTTAAGCTTTCAAAATGAAATTCAAATCTTCCAGTTTTTGTACACTTTTAAGGTTTTATGTAATATTTGTAATAATTTGTAAATTACCTTAATTTTGAAGTTTTTAAAATTTATGATACTCGAAATGTCTGCAATTCTCAGAATGTCTAAATGTCTGACTTATTCAAATGTGGAAATACATAGTTATACATTGTCTTCAATTTATTCTATTTTATAATTATTGTTGGTATACTGTACAATGCTCCAAATTCTTATGATTTTGAAAATGATTGGAACTTTTCGAAATACTCAAATTTTCCAAATTCCTGCAAATTTATAAAATTTGATACACTAATTACTTTTATCAAGGTTTTCATAATTTCCAAGTTTGTGATTTATGAATAATTTGTAATATCATTCTTGTCATAATTTATTTTACATTTATTGATTTGAATTATATGTATTCGACATTTTTCTTACCGTACTAAACAAACAACCACAAACGACACCAAAAAAAAAAAACCGTACAACATTGGAAGGCAACTTTGTTGCTGGTACATTCCTGTCCGACTGTGTAGTGCTTCATTTTCAATATTTTTAAGTAAGAATTCCACAAAAAACTTATTAAATACGCTAAATTGTTTAAATAGAATATTTCATTTGATATATTAGAAAAAAATTGGTAAAAATACTTTTTTTTCAGCCTTTGAAGCCCATGTAACCCCTTAAGTCACAAAGATTATCCCTATCGTTTTGAATGGCTACCTTTTTCCTCTTTAGCTCATAAAAAGTGTCCCTTATGAATTTTATGATGACCTTCATCTATCTAGAACGCATTTGTCATTTCAATCTCTCGAAAGGGGTGCTGAAGTATTTTCGTAATCGCCGCCTTCCTTTTTCACTATTTTTATTTGTTCTCGTAGATTTCTGTGAACCTTTGCCATGGTCAAATTCCCTTCAATCTTTCATAGAAGAATGAGATAATGATTACGCACATTCACCAAAAAAATTTTCAACAATTTGAAATTATTCACTTGAATAACCTTCGAATGAAAGGAAAATACAACTTTTCAAACAATACATCATTGTATATTACATTATTCTTCAGCACTCTACTAGGAACTTGCAGTTCTTTCCTGAAAATTCCTATCTATTGTCAAATTTTCACTCAAAAAGAGTAAATGATGATAACTAAGGAAACAATTAATTATTGTTAATGAAAATGTGCTTCGATTAAAGATTTTTCATGTTGAAGTTTCTCCTTAAATTTCCAATTTTTCTTTCGCATATATTTAAAACACGAACGATCAGTATTAGATCAATTGAGAATTTCAAAAATATGTAAAATATGAAAATGGTTTTGTAATTGAATTAAAAAAACATAAACCTTGTTAAATTCGATAACATCTCTTCCTTTCAAATATACATTAACCAGACAGATGTGTTTTCACACATTTCACATAAATTGAGATTCAATTTATTCCAAAGCAATAATTCTAAAAAAAGGAGGGAGAGATCACCCCCCATGGTTGTCAATTTGGCTTTAGTGTCGAGAGACCTCCAGCGTGGAGGTCGGGGGTTGACTAGCGCAATTTCCGGAAATTCCTCGTTTGTATTCGGAACTCAAAATTCTGCGCTTGCGCTACAATTCCCAACCAAATCCACCCCTTGTGTCCTTTCAGTTGAAGAACCGACATCCCCGTCGATGGCCGGTTTTTTTCATGCGGACAAATACATGCTGAAAGTTAGCACCTCGTGGTGATGAGGAAAATTCAAATTAATTTGAAAATAAAAAGAACAAATATAAAATTTCAAACTTACGTTTTTTTTTTTTTTAACAAAGCCAAAAAATCATTCTGTAACCAAACGAAGTTTATGTTGATTATATCTTTTTAGGTAAATTCCCACATTGCTGTAGTTTCTTCTCTGAAATAATTTGAAACATGAAAACCTTTGGATCTGTTTCCGAAAGAGGAGATATATTGTGCCAAATAATATTCAATTTGAAACAACGTAAATGTTGAATAGTTCATTTCCTTGATTCTTGCTCCAATGAGACAATTTTTGATTGAGTAAGGAAATTGTCAATAAAGGATTTATCAGTAAAATTGAAGCCAGTGACTGATATAAAAATGTTCGAAGAGTGAAAAAGTGGTTTTTTTTTTTTATTTTGTGAAGCAGTGTAACTAAAGGGAAATAATTATGTTTTCTTTCGATTTTATGGTAAAAGTTGCAAAAAATGTCGTAAGAAGACGTGACTATTGTGAAATAAAAAAGTGAAGTAGTTATTTGATCTTTTGTTGTGCAATGATACCCGATATTATTGAAAAGTGAAAGTGCTGCGAATGGGAGGGGTAATCGAAAAATGTGAAAATGCAGTTTGGAGACAGGTTGTGTTACCTTCTTCGTTTCAAGTTATGCATTCTTCTTGTGATTGGATGCTGCCATGGATATTTCAATTTGTTCCTGAGCCAATCACAGGTTAAGAAATTACTTGGTAAGTCGATATTACTAAGCAATTCTTGATAAATATTGTTACATTTGTTAGAAATTAAGATTATAAAGGAAATTATTCTCCTGAACATAAACCTGGAATATTCCAAGGATGTTTTAAACTTTTTGATTTCCACCCTTAAGAGCTATTTCAGTACAGACATCGATTTTCGCATTAAACATTTATTATTTATAGCCAGCAACCCTCAGGAGTTTCTAGGGCTGAACTTCGCGAAATTGCACATGGAATGAAAAAGAAAGTAATGAAAAAGAAAAGAGAATTTTCGGTTCATATAATGGAAACAAATTCGACTTAGAGTCATGATGGAACCAAAAAATCTCCCTGACCATGGATTTGAACATTGACTGATCATCAGCCAAATTGAAGTTTCACACGATGAACATTCTTTTTTGCGTTATATAAAATGCTAAAATTTCACGATAGTTTTTTCTGAAGAATCATTAATTTTGATTTTCTGAAATTTTCAACAACTTTATTTTTACTTACCTCAAAGAGATAACTTTTTATTTTGATAGAAACGTAAAAGGTTAAATGTTTGATCTACTTTCGTACTTATATATTCTCTTTTTTTAAATTAATTTCTTTAATGAGTACCCAAATTTGTGATTTCAAAATTTATCTGTACTCAAAAATTCGTTATTTTTGTTTTGAGAATTTCACGGTTCTGTCAAGAAGTAACCTGTTCCTCTACGCAATAAATTGAATTCATATAATAATTGTTTATAAAGAGTTAATAAGTACATGCGACTCATTGCACATGTTTTGAACTATAAGTACGAAAACTACGGATCTAAACTTTTATTTACCATACAAAATATGAAAAGCACTATAAATTCTCAGCATTTAAAGAGAGGAATCTTCTGGAATTTCAAGTCACGTGACTTTGTTGATGCAAGCAAGAAATACGGGAACACGCTTTTCCAGGGGAAGATTTGCTCGTGCGCGAGATATAAATCATGAGGGCAGTCATAAAGTAATATGGAGTAGTCAAAATACGTATATCACCGTGTACACTATTTAAGCACACCAAAACCCGTTATCTGCTATCAAAATTAACGTGTCGTGTCGTGTTGGAAATTACTGAAATGACACCCTCGTTGAATACTGATACTGATAATTTTCGTAAACAGTTTTTTATCTTTTCCTGCTTTTTACCTTCACGATTAAAAATAATTTGAGCTGGTTTTTTTCATGACAGAACCATAATTTCAAGGATTTTTCTCAGAATAATTGATACAGATTCATCTTCAAACCAAAGAAATATAACTTGTATAAACTTTAAATCGATCAGAATTGATCAACGTGTATATGAACAAAAAGATAAGTGTACGGGCAGCAAATCATTCTCGACTAGAAATGCTACGATTTTATATTTAACGTTTATGTTGAATGAAAAAAAAACGAATAGATTATTTGCTTCTTTATATGAAAATTTTGTGTACAATAGGGTGGTGCACAAATGCATTAGAAATAATTTTTTTTTTAGAATTTTTATGCGAAACGACCGGTTTGTTCGAATCCACGAAAAAATAAATGCATTTTTTTTTGAAGAAGAAGAATTAATATTTAAAGGTGGCGCAAGCCCCTTGAAGTTTAACACGTATTTCCCGTAAGTCAATAAGACATTTTTGTAAATTTCACTCAGAATCCTCATTATTAGGTGATTCGAGTTCGAATTTCGTCATTTCTCTTCACAATCAGTCACAGGGTGCGTATCAAGCGAGGTAATAACCGAATAAAGTTAACAAAAATAATTGGTAAAATAATTTCTTATTTATTATGACTATATTTTCTTAGAATAATGCTACAAAGTTGTGGTTGTTTCTGCTTGGTCACTTAGTACTTAAAGTGAGTAATCTTCTTTTAGATTAATACTACATAGTCGCGGTTATGTTCCTGAAATTTCTAACTTTTTATCACTTTTCAATTAGATTGAAGTAATAATTATTCCGTGACAAAAATCATTGTTTATACAATTTATTATCATTGCTTATAATATTTCCTTTGCTTAATGATAGAAACTTGCTGTTTTTCCTGGGATTTATAACTTTTTGCCTACTCTCCACTTGAAGTGAGTTGATATTTCATTTGAACATTTTATTTCTGAAATGTATAACTTTGCTTTTCCTTTTTGGTTGTGAACAAATAATGAATAAACATTAGAGAGAATCATATTTTAGATAGTTTTGTATTGTTTCAGTAAATCATTTTCGTTCTTTTCCCAATGGTCGAAAAAAATTAATTGAAACAAAAAAGCTGAATTTACTCAGTGAAATTTAAATTTCGAATTTTCTACTAAAATTGTGGATCTCCAACGCAAAAATTAAATTTTTAAGTAAGCAATTCAATTTTCAACCGAAGAGTTTAATTTCCAACCTGAAAATATGAATTTTTATTCCAAAATATAATGGTTGAGATTAAAATGAAAAATTTATTCTGAATAAAAAACAATTTGATCTAACCAACAATTCAACCGTTTCAATCTAATTCAATCTAATTGAATTTCATTCAAATTCTATTCAGTGCAAAGTTGAACATTTCAGAAAAACCACAACTTTCTAGCACTTACCTGAGAGAAAATGGTTATAAACAATAATAAATTTTTTAAATAAGCATGTTTGTTAACTCGCAATTATTATTACCTTACTAAGTGAAAAGTGGATAAAAAGCTCAAAAGTTTAGAAAGAACCGCAACTTTTTAGCACTAATCTAAGAGAAGAAAGCCATTTACAATAATAATATGTTTGAATAATTATTTTTGTTGAAATAAATTGAATAATTACTCACTTCAAGTGAAGAACGGGGAAAAAGTTAAAAATTCCAGAGAAAACCGCAAGTTTCTATCATTAGGCAGAGGAAATAAATTGTTTAAACAAATATTTCTTCAACGTGAATTATTAATTGCTCTAAACTAATGGGAAAGTAATAAAAAGTTAAATATTTCAGGAAAAAAACCGCGACAATGCAGGATCAATCTAGAAGAAGATACCTATGAACGTTTACGATTTGTTTAGACAATTTTTATTGCTAAATTAAATGAAAGATTTACCTTCTTCAAATGAAAAGTGGACAAAAAATTGACAATTTCTTAAAAAACCACAACTTTGTAGCATTATTTCAAGAAAATATTGTTGCAATTACTAACGAATTGTTTAAGAAATTGGTTTTGTTAACTTTAATTGAGATCACCGCGCTTGAACTGAAACGTTGGAAATAAGTTAAAAAATTCAGAAAAAACCTTGAATTTTTACCCCTTTCTAAGAGAAAGTTGCTAAAAGCAATGATAAATTGTCTGAAGAACGCGAATAAACATCTACTTATAAGTATGATCCTATAAAACAAACTCATGGGGATCATATTGGAAAAGTAAATATTTCATTCGCATTCTGTGACTAATTGTGAAGAGAATTCATGAATTTTGAACTCGATTCATCTAATATGGAGAATTATGAATAAAATTTACAAAAACGTCTTTTTTTACTTATGGGAAATACATGTTAAACTTCATGGGGCTTGCGCCACCTTTCAATTTTTTTTTTGAACAAGAAAAATGCATATTTTTTTTGTGGATTCGAACAAATTTCCGGGCGTTTCGCACAAAAATTCGAAAAAAAAATTTTGGGCCACCCTAGCTGTGCAATTATGGAAAATGTATTCATACTCTTACTGCTTTTTTGATATCTTGAACCAAAACGATTTTAATTGATTATATAAATTATCATATTTGTATCAAGCTTTTTGCAAATCATACATAATTTTTTTCTGCTGTCCTTGACTCTTCCGACTGAGATTATGCGTTATGAAAAGTATGAAAATTGTCTCATGAAAGGATATGAAGCATTAAATTACTGTAACCTAATATAATCGTGTATTACACATGTTTTTTAAAAACATTTATGGAACGTTTCTTATTTCACCTTTACACAAATGATATTATGTTTCAATAAGGTTCAAATCCTATCGTCCAAACCCCAATTTTACCCATGAGATTGAAATAGATCATTCTATTCGTTTTCTGACTGTTCAAGTTATAAAGATTAATGGTGGAACTATGATTACTGATTGGTACAGGAAGAACGCTCATTCAAATTCAGAATTGGAAATTATACGCAATTTTTCCTATCATTCTCTAGGTTTTTGTTCGTAATTCGGCTTCATGCTTACGACTAAAATAATTTTAGATGGAGATATGGATTTGAATGAAAATGCCGACTGGGCTAAACAATTCGCCGACTTCGTGGGTAATACATGGTTGAATAAAAACAACAT
>WSXT02086021.1:0-26161 GCA_011762715.2 Neuroterus valhalla
GTTTAACCTCAGGGGCCTTCCCTCTATCCGCAACCTGGGGACGCGCTACGTAGTGGTGATAGGTACCCACCAAGTAGTTAAATTATTAGTACGACCTAAAAAGTTTGAAAGAAATTATTAATTGAAAATTAACTTTTTACAGGCACACGTATGTTTTGTGATGGAATACGCAGCTGGTGGAGATCTCATGATGCATATACACGCAGACGTATTTGGAGAGCCACGCGCAGTTTTTTATTCTGCTTGCGTCGTATTAGGCTTACAATATTTGCACGAAAGTCGCATTATTTATAGGTAAATTCATTCAACATATTAATCTACAACTTCATTTAATTATTCATTTATTTTGTCCCCTTGCATGGAAATTCTTCACCATTTGTCTTGAAGTTATTAATTTTTGAGAACTTAGTTTGAAGATCATGATTTAAGAATACTTCAGTTTTGAAGGAAGTTTGGAATTGTTTCTTTTCTTACGCTACAAGCTTGAATTCATTACTTTCAAAGCTTCCAATTAAAACTCATACAATTTCCAACGTCTCTAAAATTATTGAACCGACAGGGTTCATTACTTGAAATTCTCCAATTTGAAACGGTGAAAATGAGACTGAATTTGTTTTTAACCATAATTCTATTCTTTAGTTTATAAAAATGTGTCCAATCACTTTTAATACTATTTGATACTTAAAATGATATGATAGATACATGATAAAAATGTGTAATTTCATCCCTTTGTATGAGAATAAACCTTGTTAGATGAAAATTCATTTATTATGTTGGAACTTCATGTATTGTGTTGAAAATTGGTCCTTTTTTAAAATATGCTAGGTTCAAATTCAATCTTTTTGATTGAGGAACACTTGTTTATTAGAAATTAAAATCTCGTTTTTTTAAGATATCAACTATTTCGTGTTTCGTTGAGATTTTATATTTCTTATCAGTTTGCGATCAAACTATTTCGTTCAAAATTCATCTGTTTCGTTAAAAGTTCAATTATATTATTTGAAATCCAACTATCTTGTGAAGTAATCTTTTTTTATCGTAAATTCAACTCTTTTGTTCAAAATTCATTCTTTTGGATCAGAAATTCATCTTTCTTGGTTAAATATGAACCTTTGGGTTAAAATTTCAACTGTTTTTGGTTACATATGAATTCTTTCGATTTGAAAATTTGACTATTCGATTGGTAGCGAATCTTTGTGGGTTGAAAGTGCAACTACTAGATTAAAAATTCTTCTATTTTGTTGAAAATTCAATCATTTTGTTCGAAATCCATTTTTCTTTGTAAATTCAACTGTTTTGTTAGAAATATTTTGTGGAATCTTATCTCTTATGATAGGAAAATGATTTTTTTTCCTGGTTAAAAATAAACTTTCTGCTAAAAAATTCGTTGTTTAGAATATTAACATTGAAAATTTTATCATCCTTGATTAAAAATGAACTTTTCTGTTTGGAATTAAACTTGTTGGTTGGAAAATCCAATCGTTTTTCATGAATATCAATCTTTTTTGTTCGAAAATTCTACTACTTGATTGAAAATGCATTTTTTTGGGTTGAAAATCCAACTACTGGGTCGAAAATTCGACTGTTTTCTTGAAAATGCATTGATTTTTTGGAGAGTTCAATTATTTTGTTAAAAATCCATTTTTTTTCAATAAATTCAACTGTTTTTCTAGGAATCTTTTGCGGAATTTCATCTCTTATGATAGAAAATCGATCTTTTTTATGTTTGAATATCAACTTTCTGGCCAAAAGTACGTCGTTTAGAATATTAGAATTGAAAATTTTATCATCCTTGATTAAAAATGAATTTTTCTGTTTGGAATTAAACTTGGTGGTTGGAAAATCCAATCGTTTTTCATAAATATCAATCTTTTTTGTTCGAAAATTCTACTAATTGATTGAAAATGCATTTTTTTGGTTTGAGAATCCTACTACTGGGTTGAAAATTCTACTGTTCTCTTAAAAATGCATTTATTCTTTGGAGAGTTCACTTATTTCGTTAAAAATCCATTTTTTTGTAAATTCAACTGTTTTTCTACAAACCTTTTGTGGAATTTTATCTCTTATGATGGAAAATTGATCTTTTTTTTGTGTTTGAAAATCAACTTTCTGCTAAAAATACGTCGTTTAAAATTGAAAATTTCATCATCCTTGATTAAGAGTGAACTTTTCTGTTTGGAATTAAACTCGTTGGTTGGAAAATCCAATTTTTTTTCGTGAGTATCAATCTTCTATGTTCGTCAGTTCTACTGTTTGATTGAAAATGCATTTCTTCGGGTTATAAATCCAACTAATTGTTCAAAAACTCTACTGTTCTCTTAAAAATGCATCGATTTTTTTGAAAGTTCAATTTTTTTTTCTAATATTCAACTTTTTTGTTGTGGAATATTTCTCTCATATTTAAAATTCATCTTTCATGGTAAAAAATTCATATTTCTTGGTTAAAAATTAATTTTCTTTTGGAAAATTCTTCGTTTTGAACTGAAAATTCCATCTTTATTGGTTGAGAATTGATTTTATTGTTAGGAATTCAACTTCTCGGTTCGAGAATCCAAATTTTTGTTGTTTGAAAACTTGAATGTTTGATTGGAAACACATTTTGATGGGTTGAAAATTTTACTGTTCTCTAAAAAATTATTTTATTCTGTAGAATGTTTAAATATTTTGTCCGAAAATAAATTATTTCGTTGAATTTATTTTTGGTTCGTAAATCCAACTCCTCTTATATCTTTTGGAATTAAAAAATTTTTTATGGTAGAAAATTAATTCATTGAAAATCCATTTGTTTTGTTGAAAATGCATCTTAGGAGATTTAAAATTGAACAATTGTGTTGAAAATAAAAAAAGATTTTGTTAAAAGTGATCATTTTGTTGAATATTTATCTATTCTGTTAAAGTCATCTATTTTGTCGGTACTTCATGGTTTTATGATAATCCAACTTAGAAGGATAATAATTCATCATTTTTCTGCACTGAAAACTGCTTTGTTCCTCCCGTATAATATAATAAATCCTGAATTCCTCATTCCAGAGACTTGAAATTGGACAATCTACTCCTGGACACGGAGGGCTACGTGAAAATCGCTGACTTCGGCTTGTGCAAAGAGGGTATGGGTTACGGAGATCGAACAGGAACTTTTTGCGGCACTCCCGAGTTCCTTGCGCCTGAAGTTTTAACCGAAACTTCATACACGCGCGCTGTAGATTGGTGGGGCCTCGGAGTTTTAATATTCGAAATGCTTGTCGGAGAGGTGATTGTTAATCGAATTTGTCAATTTAATTTAATTGTCAGGCATCACAGACCGTTCCCTTTTTTACTCATCTCCCTTTTTCCTTAAAATTAAAACGATCTCTTTCGCAATTCAATCTAGAAAGTAACCCCGAAAAAAAATTAATTCTGTAGCGCAAATTTCTTGTCTACAGATTTTTATTATGCCTATTGATAATAATGTTTCTACATTTCTGTCCCTTAGATTACATGAAAGGTTTTACAAATTTCTTTTTTCTGTTTTTCAAATTATTTCGTTCTAGTCCCCTGAGGAAAATACTTTGAGCAACTCAGGGGTTTGCACTAGGAAAAAATTGACAAGGACAAGGAATCGAAATCTATCTACTAACTAAATACTATAGAAAATACTGATGAAAATTCATTTTGAAAAATTGCGAAGATCAGCATTTTTCATTTATGTTGTTCATCTGTTTCCCATCCGTATACAATTTTGTCTAATCAACGAGATACCTATATGATAGAAACAGTTTTTGATTACAAAAAAGATTTCCTTCTAATCCTTCTTTCGAAAAAAAAATCCTTTTTTCTCCCCAAAATTGAACTATTCGAGAGCTGTAATTTCGATCTCGATTATTCGACAGAGAAAATATTTTTATTGATTTTTTTTTCTCATTTGTAGTCTCCTTTCCCTGGGGACGATGAAGAGGAAGTTTTCGATTCGATCGTTAATGATGAGGTTCGATACCCACGATTCCTGTCGCTTGAAGCGATTGCCATTATGAGAAGAGTAAGGTTTTTTACATGTTTGATGTTCTTATTTATTAGTGACTTGATGAATAACGTGATTTTTTTTCTCCGCAGTTGCTCAGAAAAAATCCAGACCGGAGATTAGGAAGTAGCGAAAGAGACGCTGAAGACGTGAAAAAGCAAGCCTTTTTCAGACACATAGCTTGGGACGATTTATTATTGAGACGTGTTAAACCTCCCTTCGTTCCAGTCATTGTAAGTCGCTTTTCAAACCAAGGTGTCAACATAAACGAAAATTTGTTTGATTCAAGACTTTCTCTTGAATGTTGTTTCATGTATTTTATTATTCTAATTCTCAATTGGAACATTAAACTTGTGAATAAATCATAGTTCTTGCTTGGAATAGGGAATTCTCTAAAAGAATTACGATTCCAGGGTGGCGACTCGACCGGGAAACCGGGAAAGACCGGGAATTTAATTTAAAAACCGAGAATTTATTTGACTCAACCTAGACTATTCGAAATTCTACCGAAAAAATACGAGAAATGACCGCCTTCTTTTTATGAATCAAAAAGACATATTATCATTTAATTTAGAAAATGCACTATTCTAGTTAAATGATCTTCATTGCAGTTGGAAATTAGTCTTTCTGGTTTAAAATTCGACTACTTCAGTTAAATATTTACAATTTCATTTCATTCTTCATCATTAATTTTTTTTTAAAGGTAGTTATCATGAATTGATTCTCCTCAATTGTGAGTCTACTTGTTCCAATTTTCGTAAAAAAAATGATATCTTTTTGTTGAAAATTTGAGTATTTTTTTCAAAATTGATTCATTTTGCAATGCTTGATCTGTTGTGTAAAGGATGTTAAGAATGAACGTTATGAATAAAAATAAATGTTTGCGTTTTGCGAAAAATATAAATTTGTTACTTCTAGTTGACCGGGAAAATTGAAAAAATTGACCGTGAAGAACCGGGAATTTACCGGGAATTTGAAATCGTCCGCCGAATCGCCACCCTGAATTCTGAGTAGGGAGAAGTAATAAATGATATAACTATAGAGAAATGCATGCATACCCACTTTATGACAAGGAGTTTCCGTAAATAAATATAATTTTGACATTTTTATGCTGAATTATAATTTTGACTTTCGGACTAAGATTTTTCAAAAAGAATAATAATTTCTACTTGAGACTGGAAATTTTAAAAAAGGATTATAATTCTTAGTTGGGGGAAGAATAAATAATAGAACTGTAAAAAATGCACGCGAAGAATTGCAGTTATCCTGACTTGGAAACAAGGAATTTCCAAAAAAAAATTCTAATTTTGAGTCGCGCCATGGAATTGTAGTAAAGAGATATTATTTTAGGTTCACGAAGAGGAAATTTTGTGCACGAATATACGTTTTCAGTTTGGGATAGAGAATTTCAGTAGAGAAAAGGAATATTTTTAATTGGGGCAGGAAATATTCGCAAAAAGTTATAATTTTGATTTCCCGAGTTGGAATTTTTAGGAAGAATTGTGATTCTTAATTCAAAATGTGAATTTTTAAAGAGGTTTATAATTCTGAGTTGGGACATGCAATTTCAGTGAAGAAATATAATTTTAAGGTTAGGACAATGAATTTCCGTGAACAAGAATAAGTTTCAGTTTGGGACAGCGAATTTCAGTAGAGAAATATAAATTTTTCCAGTTAAGACAGGGGATATTCATGAAGATTTATAATTTTGAATTTTGCACGCGGAATTCCATAATAATTTTGACTTTCGTAATAGGAATTTTTCGAAAGAATTCTAATTTTGACTTCCGGACAAGGAATTTTTTATGAGTTCAAACTCGAAAACGTTCAGAATTGAATGATTTTTCATTCAGAGTCTGAATATCTTTGATATTATTTTTTAATGAATAATTTAGAACTGGAAGCGTAATTCTTCCTATTGGTCGAAAATTAGAATCTAGTTATGAATGAGAATCATGCTCAATTGATGATATGTTAAATTCTTCTGGATCTGTTCTAAATCTTCAAAATTGTGCAACATGAAATGGAAATAATAATTTGGAACATATATAATCTCTAGTAATAATAATTGCATTGTTGAAGTATATTACAATTACAATTAAATATTATCAAGCCTAATCATAGTCCTTAACCTTAATAATTTATTATATGAAAAAGTCACAATGATTTCAAATGTTATAAGAGTTTCATGACTTTATTTGTATCATTAAAAAAAATTCTATTTTATAGTTTAAAATAAAATCAAACCAATGCACGGGGAAATCGAATTATTTCGAATTTGGTAATTTTGTAAGACAAACATTTTGAACTCAATGTCCCTCAATATATATTTCTTGTTTTCGGAAATATTTAAGTTTACATATTGCTTTCAATTTGTATTTAATTTGCCAGTGCAATATTGTATCATATTGCTAGTAGTATAATAATGATAATAAACATGATAATTTTCAGCATTCCGTTGAGGACGTGAGCAATTTTGACGAAGAGTTTACATCAGAAAAACCTCAATTGACGCCTCCAAAAGATCCGCGACCACTCAATGATCCAGAACAAGGACTTTTCAGGGATTTCACATACATGGCGGACTGGTGCTAACCCTCTGTTTTTAATTTCTCTTCAAAATGACCTCCTGCCGCACTAGTTCAACGCTTCTTGTCCATCTAGTGAAGTCCTCCAAGTGCACTATGATCTGAACACTTACTTAATCGTCTCCACACCTCCGTCGATTAACGATTACTTGTATAGTTTTTATATTTTAATTTTACACTACAATTAGTACTGCTAAATTTGAAAAAGAATCCTGCTTTTAAATAGAAATTTTCGCTCTAAGCGCTCGTTTCACGATACTTTTTTTTTTTAACTAGGACTCTGAAACGAAGAAGGGAGTAGGACCAAAATTAGATCACGCTCTAATTTATTTACATGAGCATCTTTTGTCTTGCGACGCATATCATGAAGCATATTGAAATTGTACTAACCGAATGTAAATCATAAACCAGACTCTGCTAGTATGTAAGTTTATTAGCTATCTGTATCTGCGATGAAAATTGATTATTCTCGAACTATACTACTCGCAGCTATTTTACACGCAAAACGAGAGCTGTTTTAAGCTCTTCGAGAAAGCGTTTAGGATATTGATTCCGCAGGAAGTAATCGCAGATCCGCAGCACATCAAAACTAATCAAAAGGAATCAGATGTTTGCTCATGCTCATGTGATAATCGAGTAATTCAGAAACGGAGCTCTGTACAAGAAACTTCAGCGCGTTAATGGTAATTGACACGAGATGCTTTAATTACATTATACATGAGGGCGAAGCGGAAAAATATTTTATTTCGTTTCTCAAATTGTCAAGGGGCCAAAAGTTGTAGTTTGATACCTGAATCAACAAAAAGTTACGGATGAAAAAATGAATACGAGTATGAAGACGATAAAGATGAAAATAACAAATGATAAAGAATTTTTTGTTATTTTGGAACGAAATTGATTTTTAATGGAAGAAAAGGTTTCTTGGAACTAGTATATATAATTTAAATTTTCAGAATAGATTCAACTTCCACGAAGAACAGTGACAACAGTGATATTTGCATTAGGAAAAAATAACTTTCCTACAAAAGGATTAATTTCGTTGGAGTTGAAGTTAATTGAGTTGAAGTTTCAACAAAATGATGAAATTTTTTACCAAATAGAAGTAGAATTGTGACCTAAAACATGAGTTTTCAACAGAAAAATCATATTGTGGACCCAAAATATAATGGTAGACTTTTCATGAATAAGAATTAACTTATAACCATAAAACATCAACTTTCAACCAAAAAAAATGAATTTTCATCAGAAGAGATGACTTTTCTACTGACAAACATAACCTTTCAACGAAACAGTTGAATCGTCCACAAAAAAAGGACATTGCCCACGACTTTTACCCAAGAGAGATGGATACTGGACCGAAATTATGATAGTAGACTATGAATTTGGAAGAATAATAATTATTCATCCATGAAAAATTCATTTTTCAACAAAAAAATTAGCTTTCTGATGAGGAAGTTGAAATGGCAATAAAAAACAAGATTTTATTTTATTTAATTCATTCAAATTTAATGACAATTCATCAAAGATTGCTTATTGCTGTATATCGTTCGGAAGAAGTTGGAAAATTGTTGCTTATAGAAAAAATGTCACTTAATCGAGTGGAAACATAATCTTTCCCTTTTTTAAGTTTGATAACAATTTACGATGTATATGGAACATTTACTGGTTGATAGGTTTCGGAGGATGGTTATTGTTTAAAAAACAACTTCGAAAGACCTTTTATTTTATGAAAAAATTGATTTTGTCCCCAAAATCATAACAAATAAGTTGTTTCTCATTATTTTGAGCTCTATCGTCTGAAAGTTTCTGCAAGTGATCCTTCCAATATCGAATAATAAAAAAAAATATTTTTCCGCTTCGCCCTACTATACGTTAATGACATTGTTGTTGTGTTTTAAGTATTCAAGTTTTGGTTAACGGAATATTGTAATTTGTAAACATTTTACAGATTTCATTGCATTTTAATGACACTCGAACTCCATTCGATAAAGTAGAAGCGCAGACAATCGTGCCGTATTTCAAGTTCTTCATCGATTTGTGTTGATGAACCTTGCAAGGGAAAAAAATTTCCCCTCAAACTGTTATCAGTCGTCTTTATAAGAAAATAATTATTTCGAAAATCATAGTTGTTTCATTCCATGTATTCTCCGAATTTAACTTTCGTAAGCGGATTGCTAACATTATTGTCGAAGAATTTCGAAACATGTAAATAATTCTGTCAAACTTCTCTCAAAATGAAATAATTGAGACCTTTGATACTTTTTACACTACCTACTTGAAAATTACGATTATTGAAAAAAATTACGATTGACAAACTAAACGACTTGTGATAGCGTTGAGGTGGTCTCGAATTCCAGTTGCCTTACTTTGGTACCCAGTTTACAATGAAATTTCGATACAGATTTAAACGTTTGTAGGGAATGAAACGTGCAATCAAAACGTGCCTGATATTTGTTTTATATATCGTTGCATAAAATCGTAGTAATCAGTTAATTTTTTTTTCTCTGGAAAAATAGATGGTCATCAAACTAGTTTTCAAGTGCCATGGGCTTGACAAATCGTTTGTTTCATTCAAAAAGAGCGACAACTTTTGAAAATAAAAATCCATATCCATAAATCAAATTGTACATAAATAGAAATCTGCTCTTCATTCTTGCAAAGAAAAAAAAAACTCGAAGCTTGCCAACTCTTCTGCAGAACCAATTTCGGTTCCTTCGACTTTGAGGAGCGATTTTGCCATTCTGCCGACTGATTAAGTCACGATGCCGTACGCAAGGAGATTAACTGTAAAAAAATTAATTATAAACCCCTTTTCAGAACGTATGCTTTAACTCATCCCTAATTAAGATACAGGTTAAGCAAGAATAAAATTTGTAAGGTGTATATATACATATATATATATATATATATCGAGGATGAACTTCACTGTAGATAGTAATATTTTTTTAGTTTTTAAAGTAGAAAAGCCTTTTATTAGAGTAAATCCCGTTATCTGTCCGAACCTAATAATGTATTGTCCGTAGGATGTAATTTTGGTAATCTTGCATTCACGATATTTATCGGTAGCGCTACGAAGAAAAATAATTTGTACGTGCCTCATATGTACTAAAAGAAAACATAACCACCACATCTCACGTGATGAATTTTAAGTATTAATTTATTCGATACGTGTAATTGCCAAGGCAGCTTATATCGAAACATTATCCCGATTAATGAACACAGACCTTGGTGATAATATGCTAAATTCATCTCAACTTATATACTCAAATCAAGATTATTTCGATTAATAAATTGTAAAAATTATTTAACGATGTTTTTTATTGAAACTTTGCCCTAATTAATTTTTCAGGGTTTGTTGGCTACGTCAGAGACCCTTATAATTGATTGATGTTTGCCCTAGTTCGGCAGTTCGATTTTAAGAAAAATAGGGGATTGCAAAAAAAAAAGAGATTTTTTTCTTTGTATTTTTCAGGATGTCCAACATCATATAAAGATTTCAGGATATGTCCTGGCTTTTCTGGTGACTTTCGAGCGTTTATAATAATAATTATTCAAAACTAATTCCTTTGTTACATATTTTGAACAGAATTCCTAGAATTTCGAATACTTAACATCCAATAACGCTCTCAAAACACCATAAACAGGGTTAAAAAAGCTTCAAGCCAATTTTTAAATATTCAAATAGAATGAAATGTTTAACAAAACAGTTAAATTTCCGACTGGGAAAGATTACTTTTTAACGAAGTAGTTTAAATTAGAAAAAATAATGAAGTTATTTCCTTAATTGTAGAATTTTTACATGGAAGAAATGAATTTTGAACCCAAAGTATAAAAATAGACTTTTTGATTAGAAGTAATTAACTTCAACCAGATAGAATATGATATGATAGAATTTTTCATTAAGAAGAATTTACTTCCAACAATGAAACATGAATTTTTCATGAAAAAAATTACTTTGGCTATTTCAACATGAATTTTCAATCAATAAGGACGGATTTTCCATCTAAAAAGAGAAATTTCCAACTTAAAAATATGACTTCTACAAAAAAGATGACCTTCTGAAAAGTTAATTTGAATCGTCAATGAAAAAAAAAAAAGGAATCTCTCACCAGGCACTACAATTTGCAACCGAAGTAGATCAATTCTATACCAAAATTATAATAGCAGACTTTTCAATCAGAAAAAATTCACCTCCAACCATGAATCATCAATTTTCAACGAGAAAGAGTACTCTTTTTACCAAAATATGAATTTTCACTCCATAAGGACGGATTTTTTCATCTGAAAAGGAAAATGTTCAACAACATGGTTTGATTTTCAAACAAAAAAGATAACTTGTGAACAGAAATAATTGAACCTTCAACAAGGGGGGAAAAAAAATTCTCTACTAAATAGTAAATTTTGAATCAAGAGCGATGAATTCTAGGTCGAAATTTAATATTAAACTAGTCGATTCAATACAATAAACTTTTAACCATGGAACATGAATTTTTAACCCAAGAAAATAACCTAAAATACGGAAGTTGAATTGGCATAAACAAAATTTCAGCAGATCGTATAATTTTCCAACCAAAAGAAATAAATGCTATCATTGACATACAATATACATTTTATTAAGAAAGAATTAACTTTCAAACATAAAATAATCATTTTCATCCAAAAAAGATGACTTTTCTATAAAAATATGCATTTTTGATTCAAGAGGACGAATTGCCCAAAAAGATGAATATTAAAAGAAGACAGTTGAATTTGTGACTGAAAAAGATTAATTTTTAAACGAGTAGGTGGATTCAGAGCTAAAAAACGATAGTGGACTCTAAAAAAAAAAGATCAACTTTCAATCATAAAAGATGAATTATTATCAACCGAAAATAGCTGGATTTCCTTTTTAATTTTTGGGACCCAGGATATGATAATAATTCAATTTTGCTAATTATTAGTAATTAATCATGGAAATTAGATTTAAATAACGAGTATGATAAATTTCCAAAGGAGAAGTTCTGTTCTCGGGAATTGAAGGAACTTTAGCATTTGAAGTATTTTTAAATTCTAATTTGCAATGGAATCGCAATATCACTGAATAACAGAAACTCAATATTAGAAGAACAAAAACATAATTATGGAATATTTTTGTTTGAATGAAAAATAAGTACGAAAAATATGAATGCTAATACAGTATAACAAATGGAACTTCATTAAAATTAGTTAAAGTATTTTTTATGCAACAAATTCGAGAATTTCAGGTTAGGACTTTCACAAATTATAGGGACTATCAACTTGAGAATTTTGCGATTAAAAAAAAAATCAGTAGAAAGGAGAAGCTCAAATAACCTTCCAAAGTCAGGAGTTAAAAGAATCATTTAAAAAGGGTCTCTACACTCGGAAAAATGTTTCTTTGAATGAAATAAATTTTATTCTTTAATATAAGGTCGAACAACTATTTGTTTGTAACAAATATTTAATAAATTCAAACAAGATTCATTTGACTAAAACAAACCACTGTGTAACTCAGAGAAATTTGATTTCTAATCGAGAAATTCTATCTTTGATGAAAGGAGAAACAAATGTTTGTTTAGTTCAAGTCAACGTTTTTCAGAATGTATGCATTTAAAGAGGGAAAAAGTTAAAAAAATTCTAAAAAATAAGACTTATAACAAATCAAATCAAAGTGATCTCTGAATTTTGCTAAGCCAAATTCCATTTCTTACAGATCAGAGGTAAAAAATAAAGGAAAATAAGGAAATTTTGATTTTAGTCATTGTTTAGTCCGATTTTTTTAGAAGATGGTTTACAAGCTCTTGGCATGCACAATTAGAATAAAGAGTAACGTTCTCTAGATTCTATCCTTTTTTTTATCTACCAGTGGTTAAAAATTAGGAAAAATAAATTGGTTTTGATATTTGGCTTTTTAGGCCCTTATGGAAGGGTTCTTTCTAGTCCGATTCTTGTCCTCCCGATTGTCACCAGGACGTCCTCGAGATAAAAATTAGGTACTAGGAAGCATTTCTACATCTTGAGATTCAATCGAGTTTTTCTCATCCTTAGTTTCTGATGCCATCTCCACATCTGTGCTAATATCAATAGAATTTTCTTCTGTTCTTGTATCTTGCATTCTTTCCTCATTTTTTGTATCATCTATTTTTGCTTGATCTTCCATAGCTTCTATGTTCCCCTGGTCTACATTTTCAACTGGTTTCTGATCGTGCGTATCTTTCATTTGTTCCTCATCTATCCTATCGGTTAATTTTTCCCCTTCATCAAGCCCATTTGCAGCCTCTTCATTTTCATTACCAATGAAATTGCCTTCACCCTGAGCAAGAGATTTTGCCAAATCGTGAAGAATTGAAGTATTTCTTCTGATTTCATGTTCCAATTCCTGCTTCTTGTCCTCCTTTTGCTTAATTAGTTTGGCCTCATCTGGATGTGTCGGTTTTACGAGACCTTTGGTCACCCTATAATAAACACTAGTACTGTCCCCTCCTCTAAACACGAAAGTAAACCTGGAATCGAATAAAAAGTTTAAATAATACTTACAGTGCAGTTTATGCTAGTGCTAGTTATGCTAATATTTTTTTAGAAAATGGCGAACATGAAATTAGCAGTAGTTTAAGAGAATTATTAGTGGTTGTAAATATTTTGCTTCTATCAAATATCATGAATTACCTATCTAATTTGAGAGCTTCTTGTATATTTTCGATTTGAGTAAGCGAAACTTTATAAATAGCAGGCCATGGTACATATGTTTCGGGAACTGAGGACTTGCTCTTTTTGCCCTCTATGTATATAATATCGAGATCGCTATTGTATTTATATTCTACATCCCATAAACGCTTTACTAAAACATAAAATAATATTATATATTATTAAAATTATCAATTCCTTTGAGTGATTATGATTATTTTATTTCTTTCCAGAGCCTACAATGTTCCAAATCACTCACGAAAATCGAAAAAACATTCTTCTTAGTGTATCGATAACAGGCTTCACAAACAAAAGAATGCTCTAAAAACAGGGGAAATGAGGAGATTTATCATGAGATTTATCAAGGGAATGAAAGAATTAATTCTTTCAAATACAATTAATGTTATTGCTATTTGAATATTCAAACCAAAATGATAAATTTTTTGCCGTAAAAGATTAACTTCGACCAAATAGATGAATCTTTCAGGCAAACAGACGAAATTAAAAAAAATATGCAAATTTTTGACCAAAAAGGTGACACGTCAACCAGAAAAATTAATTTTTTTCGAAAAAGATAAATTTTCAGTCTGAAAGAAGAAATTTTTACAAAATATATACATTTCGATCGAAGAGATATATCGTCAACTGAAAAATTAATTTTGAACTAGATACATAAATTTCCAACAAATTATACGGATTTCCAACCAATTAGTTGAATCTTCAATCAAACAGGTTAATTCTCAACAAAAAAATGCGATAGTTAAAATTCCAATAAAAAAAAAAAAAAAAAAAAAACAATCATTTTTACCAGGAACAGTTGCATTCAATCAAGAAGCATTTTTAGCAAAATAGTTGAATTTTGACTCAGAACAGGTAAATTGTTAATCAAGTAGTTGAAATTCCAACAAAAGAGTTATATTTTTCATCAAGGAAGATTTTCTAGTCCCAAAGAAAAAAAAATGTCTACCAAATTGTTGAATGTTCAACAAAAATGGAATATTTGAATTCGCAGTCAGAAAAGTTGATCCTGAACAGAAAAAAAAAGTATCAACAAAACAGTTGAATTTTAGAACAAAGAGATAAAACTTAAAAACCGACTCCCAACCAAGTCATTGAATTCATAAGGAAAAAAAATGAATTCTTAAAGATAAAATATATTTGATACTTAAAATAACACATTTTTTGAATTCAATAAAAAACAATCAAATTCGACCACAAAAGAAAAATTTTCAAAGTAACAGCCTAATCTTCAGACAAGAAAGAACATTTTCAAAACTAGCAGTTGCATTTTGCACCGAAAAAGATTGCATTTCTAGGAAAAGAGGACAATTTTGAAAACCAGAATAAGAATTTTGAAATGGAGTTGAATTTTCTACCAAGAAAGAATTTTCAGTCGATCAGAAAAAAATGTCCACTAAATTGTTGACTTTTCAGCCAAAGAGACGATTTTGAACAGAACAATTGAATTTGCAAGATAAAGAATTTTTCAAACAAGTTGCTGAATTTCACACTTGAATTGCTGAATTTTGATCACCAAAAAACGAGTTTTCGAAAACAGTTTGATATTCAACCATAATGGATAACTTTCGAAGAGTTTTATCGATTTTCTACAGAATGATCAAATTTTCGAGATATTGGTTCATTTTTCTTCGGTCTATTGGTCCAATATAATAAATATAATAACGATGATTTCAGTTCTTCAACATCGTTTTTCTTTAATAAAACTTTCGACGTTCCAGCACACAATGCGGGCCTTCTTCAGGAAAAATTCCTTCTCTGTTTTGAATAAAAATACAACAAAAATATTGAGTCAAATTTAATTAAAAAACTGCTTTTATACATGAAACCTCAAAAAACTGAAGAGGTAACATCTTATAAAAGATTACATTTTTGGTTCGAGAAAGGAAGAAATATAATTGTCAGTAAAAACTGTCAACGGGCAAGAACACAAGATATTTTTCTCTCGATTTAAAACAAGAAAGTTAATAAATTGAATTGAAAATAGTTAAATTTAACCATAAAAGACGAATTTTCGAAGAACATTTGAACCCTCAACCAAAAAAGAATGATTTTTAACCAAACAGATGCATTTTCAACCAACAAAGAACAATTGTAAAAACAAAAATGCGAATTTTCACAAGAGATGAATTTTTCACAAAGAATGATCTATCAGTCGAAAAAAGAATCTCTACCAAATTGTCCACTTTTTGGGCCAAAAGAATGTATTTTATACAAAACTGTCCAACTTTCAACAAAAAAATTGGATTTTTAACGAAATTGTTGAACTTTTTGCCTAAATATTTGAATTTCGGATCAAAAAAGTTGAATTTCCAACGAGACAGTTTCAAGCTATACCGAAGATAGTTTGAATTTCTGTGAAGCCTGCGATAAATAAGATAGAAATTTGTATAATTTATAGACTAAAGAATGATAAGTTAAAATAAATATTGAAAATCATTTTAGAGTTTATTTACCTTCGCAAAGTTCAATGTAGACATAAAATGCAATAGTGATTTTAGTCCCATCAGTAGAGCCCAATTTGCTGATATTGTAGTACTAAAAATTTATTTAAAAAAAAAGGTTAAAAAATGTATCATATGAAAAAGTAGTAAATAAAGGTTTGGGGTTATGTTATTATATTGAAATAATTAAACTCGAAATTCCACCTTCGAAAGGTTTTCTAACTATATAGGTGCGTAAACTAATAGTAATAACGGGATCTTTGCTGTAAAAAAATCCTTGTTTTGATTTTGAATCTTAAGCTGATGAACAAATAGCATTTGAGGTTGAGTTACATCAATATTTTGTATACTTACACTTGGATGACACAAATCGTACATTGTTCGGCTATTATTAACAGAAATTGTTTTCATACAAACATTTATTGACCTTTTTCACTGATTTACACCAAAATTTTGGCATAAATTGCAGGTATTAACCGGTGACAGATCAAAACATCAACAATAATTTTAGGTTATATGCCTCCGATGGCAGCGCACTCTACCTATATCCACTCCATGTCAATATTCAGGATGTTTAAGAATATCAATATTTCAAACATTTTTGTGCGAAGTACTTCGTGCAATGTGCATGTAGCACATTTTTGTAATTTTTGGAAAACTTCCCTTCTTGCGTGGAATTTTCGAGTTTTGCTCAGTAATCAACAATATATCAATTATTCTTAATGCCAAAGAGATTTGAAAAGATTTTGAATATTTCTTCAAAGATTATAATAATTTTCCTATAATGAATTTCTCATAACTTTTTCGCGATTCTATGAACATCATTGTGGGAATAGCTATGGAAAATTTGTAAAGAAATTATACAATTTTAAGAGATGAAAAATATTTGGAAACATTGCAAAGAATTTGATAGAGTTTCAGTTATTATCACTGATTTCAAAGAATTTCAGGATAATTGAAAAATTTCAAGGTGTGACGAATAATTTCATAATATCAAATTATTGATTTGGAATGTTTTTTTTTCAAATAGTTTACGATGTTCATTCTCAAGCGTTTTCATTTTGAAAATGTACTGAAATTATTATTGAAGTATTTAGGACAAAATAACAAAAATTATTAAATTTCAGAACTTCCACTTTTAAAGAATAAAATTCTTCTAAATTTTGAAAATGTTTGAGAATGGCTTTTAATCAGGAGTTGTCAATTACAATCGATTTCAAGTCAAAAATATCAATAGACGTGTTTACAGACATATTTTTACATAATTAAATTTTTTTCTAATAATTAGGAAAAAATATTCCTCGATTCGGAAACAAAACTTTCCATTGGTCCTCAGTCGAAACCGTTTTTTTGATCCAAAAAAATTGTTTCTTGTTTCAATTAAACTTTTTAAACTTAAAATGATTTTTTTTTCTCAAAAAGGGAGAAGAATTTGGATATGCACATTCTATTTTTAAACTTTGCGATTTCTATATTACCCTAGTGTGCATCAGATTTCCAGAATGGAATGGATAGTCGTAATCGTTTCGTATCTCTTGAAATCTCTCACAATTCTGAAAAATCAAGTAATTCTTCCTTGAATATTTCAAAATCTCTTAAAACATATCTTCTCAATTTAAAAGTCTTTGTAATCGTTATCAAATCCTCAAAGTCCTAAAAAATACTCTGGTATCTCTTGAAATCCAGTGAAATTCGATAAGACTTTTCCAAATCTTGAAAAATCTCCAAAAAATAAAGATTCTTTCTGGGATTGTAGAAAGAAGTTTGTCTCAATTCCTATACAATAATATTTTAGACAAACATTTTATGTATGAAACGTAATCTGAACAATCAGGATCGGTTTAATTAGTAACGGAAAAAAATTGAGGAAGAGAAAACTCCGCCCCCATACCAAAAAAGAAAACCTTACTTATATCGGGAAATTGGAAGACTAAGGAATGCAAACCAATGTTTCGAAGCAAAACATTTTGAAATATAGAGATTTATTTTCAATTGAACCGATTATCACAATCGGCAAAAAATACAAAAAATATATTTAATCTCTAGTTACACTGGCTTTTAATATCTAATCGAAAAATTCTAGCAATATTTAAAATAAATACGTAACAGGTACACTGCGTCATTCTGTACAACTATATAATAGAATGATGCAGAAAATCGTACATAATAAGCTCATAAGCAAGAAAGGCAAACGGAATACATTTAGTTAGTCTCTGTTCCTTTTTCCACTTTTAGATATAAAACATACGCACAATTTTAAGTAAGGATCAATTATTCGAAGTAATGACCTACACTAATTACATCACGACATTAGGTTTGATGAAAAATTTACGCCTAATTTTTACATCTAATTTACATCTAATTCACCATAATTTTGATCATGTCCTACGATTAAAATATTCTTAAAATATCGGTGTGTCTCAATGGGATTGTTCCCTGTTTTCAGATCACATTAACTCTAAATATTTTGAATCATTGATTAAAAATCCCAGAAGATAATGAAGTTGACATCAACATAAATTTGCAAATATTGAATGTTACGAATAAATTCTTGTTGGCACTGATACATTTGGAAATTATTAGAGTATTACGATTTTTTTAATAATGCTTGTTCCATCAGGGTTGCTGAAAATCAGATTTTCAAAATTTCCTAACTTTTGCCTACTTATAAGTTATACATTTTTCTCTCTGTAATAACAACCTTCAATTAAGTATATTGGCAATTTTAATGCAAAAAAAAAAATACATTTTTCAAAAATTATCTTATAAGTGTAAAGGTCTACTTGATTGGAGCTTCGCAGAAAAGAAGTTCATAAGAACTTAGAATAAAAGAATGAAATAAATTTGTTAATAGGCATGAAAATCATTGTAAAATCATTCACAACCATTATTATCCTCCAAAAAACTATGCACCAATAAATTATCCATATACATCGTAAATTATTACTTAACTTGGAAAAAAGGATAAGAATTACGTTTTCACTCGAGTAAACATTTTTTTTTATTAGTAACGATTTTCCAATCAACGGAAAAGGTTCTTCAGGTTAAAACTTACACTAAATTCTTCCAAAGGCTATACAGCAATAAACAGTCTTTGATACATTGTGAATTGTCATTAAATTCAAATAAATGACATAAATTCATCATTTCCATCTATTAAAAGCTGCTTTCCGTCGACCTGTTAACACAAAAATATGAATTTTAAACGGAAGAGATTTAACCAGGATGACTTTCTTGCTATAATAAATGAACTTTTAACCCGAAAAGATAATTTTCAAACAAAAATGATTCATTTCCTACTCTCGCTTGTTGATATAACCTCAAAGTTTTCTTGGATTTAATTTGTGTTTTTATGTAGTAGTGAATATACTTTAAAAATAATTATCAAATAAATATTTATAATAAAAAATGAACGAAATGAATGAATCATTCTCTTTTGACGAAACCACGGATGGGGAAGAGGTTATAAAAGATTAAAACTGAAATTATTTCTGTTGAAGATGTGTGATTACACACATCTATGGTGCCTCGGGCACCATATCCCGCAATGCAAAAATTTCAACTTTCTGCCCTACTAATGTAATATACTATTTCTTGGTTAAAACTAACCTTCTTGTTGGGAATTTGTCTTTTCAGCTTAAAAATTCGACTGACTACTGAAGAATTCTCCTTCTTGGCTTGTAAATGCGACTGTTTCTGGTAGAAAATAACTGATTTCCGTTGAAGTTTAACTATTTAGTTGCAAACACATCTGCTCGCTTAAAAATTCATTTTCCTTGATTGAAACTTATCTCTTTTGTTTAAAAATCGTCCTGCCAGCTTGAAAATTCAACTATATTTTCCAAAATTCGTCTTCTTGGCTTAGGGTTCCAAAGTTTTTTGGTTGAAATTTACTCATTTTCGTTGAAAATTTATCAAATTGGTTGAAAATACGACTGTCTGCTTAAAAACTCGTTTATTCTTGGTTAAAACATATCTTTTTTGTTGAAAATTCATCGTTTCGGATGAAAAACCACCTCTTCTGATTGAAATGTCATCTTTTGTCGTTATGCATAGATTTCTTCTTGAAAATGATCCTTTCTATTGTGAATTCATCTTTTCGGTTTTGAAAGTCATCTGTTTTCTAGAAAATTTGAATTTTTTAGCTACAAAAATCCAATATTTTGTGGAGAAGTCGTCTTTTTTGGATGAAAATGTATATTTTGTGGCAGAAATTCAATCTTTTTCCTATAAGATTTCGATTTTTTAAAAATGAAACTGTTATTGGTTCTTTCTTGTTTGCAATTCTAATCATTCGGTCGAAAATGTATCTTTTTAGAGAAGGAATTAAAGTATTTCGTTGAAAAACTAAACTCTCCTCTAACAATTCGTTTTTTTTTCTGCTGAAAAGTCCGACAATATTTATGAAAAAGTAACTGCTTCATTAAAAATATATATTTTTACATTCTCATTCTGAATGAGAAGGTATTGGTTTTATTTAAAATTATTTGGTGGGAAATTCATCTTTCTTGTTCGAAAGTTACCCTTTTAGTCCAAAATTCATCTTTTCAGGTTTTGAAGTCAAAATCATGATTATATATAATTTATTTGAAATTAACAATAATTCACGATGTATTCCTTCTTGCTGTACATCTAATGAAGGATATAATTGTAGCTGTAAGATGTAACTCTAAGAACACTCTCCATCAATTGGAAAATCGTACCAAAAAAATGGCATTTAATAGAGTAAAAACATAATTTTCCCATTATTTGCAAGTACACTAACAATTTACGGTGTACATGGATTCTTTTATAGTTGCATAGTTTCCCGAAGATAATTATAATTGTGAATATTAATCGTAAGGAACTTTTTCTCCTACTAAAACCTTTTGTTTATAGGTCCACATATCAAAATGCAACTTTTAGCTTTCCTCAGAATTTCGAAATAAAATATAGTACATTCCAATACTAGGCTAGAAAGTTGGAGTTTCCTCAAGGCCTTACAAGTACTCTTTCAAGGCCTCGGCCTTTTTATCACACAGATATGGGCATCCAAGTTTCTAGCCGAGTGCTATATGCTATTTTTCTTCCTCCCCATCGAAAAAAAGTCTCCCAAAGCCGCATTTCAGGCTGAGAACGTGTGGCTGAAGGGGTATAAAAAATTCGCACTTCCCTGCCTGGAATGCGGCTGAGGAAGACGTACTTTCGAGGCGGGACGGAGAAAAAATATTTTTCCGCTCCGCCCTGCTGCTTATGAAACTACCCTATCGAAATTTTCGACATTCGATCCATTTTAATAAAATGATTACCAACTAAATTTTCTATTTATTCTAGTAGTAAGCAGTGAAGAAATCTGGAGTATTTTCCTCATCAGTTATGAAGTAATCTAAAGGATGTTACAGCTGTGCGGAACCACGCCAAGCGGAATCGAAACCGCAAGCATTGTCGGAATCCGAGTCGTTTTGTGGAATGGTTGATGTTGTAGGTGCAGTGGAGATCGTGGAAGATGGTCGTCGAATCTCGTGTCTTGGTCGAGAATTCAGAACCTTTCCTTGAGGAATTGGTGTGCTTGGTTGGCTGCCAGTATGTTGATTCCTCAAGGAATTGAAATCCTGAGCTCTTCTACTCCGGCGCTTTTTTATTCCATATTTTGGCGGTGGCATCAATTTATTCTCGAGCTGTAAAACAACAAATGCAATTAGTCAGTTTGTTTGCTATTGGCAAAGAAAACACCCACCGCGGGCAAAGAGGCGTTGCTGTATCGAAACAAACATGGCTGCCTATGGGATTCGGCATGCATATGATTAGCATTAGTCTTAACACGACGTTTATTAAAGTAAAATATAATTCAAATGTGATGAGAATGTTGCTACTCTCTCCAAAAATATTGTTTGATAACTACGTTATTATATATTTGATATGATAAGTTCAATCCTCTAATTGATATAATACTGTAGAATCACAGCTTTTTTGAATTTTATCATTTGACTTGCAAATTTTATTTTATTATCTATCATTGATCATTTGAAACAAGAATATATTAGTCGGAGGAAGCGGAGAAATTTTTATTGTTTACTTATATGAAGGGCTCCCGGCGAAACCATGAAAGTCCACCGGGACAAATTTTTCAGGAGGAGGAAAAAACCTTCTCAAAAAACGAATTCTTGAAAGAAATAAAAAATGAAGAAGTGAATTCCAGTTTTAAAGGAGCTCTACAGATCTCAATAAACAAAATTTTGAAAAAGTTAATACTTTTCGAGATAAATAACCTCAAAAATCGACTGCGGTCAACCATGTAAGTCCATCCAAATTTTTTGCTTTTTTCAGACCCAGGTTAACATAAAACGTATGTTTGAATTCTTAAAAATATATTCCGAAACGAATAGAAGGCTGAACAGTGAAAAAGCAAGTTTGAAAAATCGTTTCTTTGAGAAAAAATTGAATTTCCCAATACTAAAGTGTTATTTTTATATTAAATATTTACTTCATTTATATTTTGCAACTATTTGTAGAAAAAATTTAATTAACAACAAAAAGATAATATTTTCCTATGAGTATCTACAGTTTATTGAGGTAATACTGCCATATGGCCCATGGCACTTACACGGTTATGGACAGTTATGGAACACGCATGTAAACAATGCTAAGTCGTGTATCCCATAGGCAGCCATGTTGGTTAGTTCGCTAGACGGCCATCAGGTCTCGCATTGCAACTTTAAATTCCCAATACAAGGCTCACATTCATGGGGGTTTCTCACTATGGAGCGAAATCAGACGAAGGGACCAAAATAAGTAACAGGAGCAATTCTTGAAAGATTCTGGATTTTTCTTTTAGAATAATTCAAACTTAAATTTTGATGAGATTTGGGTGCGCCTATTTTTGAATTTTTGTTTGTTTCAACTTTTATTTTAGGTTATTAATGCAAAAAAGGAGAAAAATTTTTTTTTCTATCTTGAAATAATTTTTCCTATGCTTCAGAGGATATTTATGATATAAGGTAAAATTTATTGCATATTGCTTCATATTACCATACAGGTATTTTTGAGAATGGAGAAAAAATTTTATAGAAATGTTTTTTCCAGATTTTGATCCCATAATGAACCGGTCAGTAACATAATGTTTCATCATTTTTTTCCGGCTTTGAAAAATCCATTGAATACTTCAGCACTTTATACTAATAAGGATACATTTTTTTTAATTTGAAAAAATCAAAAATTGAAAAATAGATAGACAAAAGAATTAAAGAATGCTTATGTTCGAATTGGTTCAAATATATTTTTCTAAGTATGTAAGTTGAAAAGAAATAATTCGAAGAACACATGAGAGACTATTTGGGAATCTTCTTTTCCTTCTATCGTGAATCTTAAAATTTATTTTAAATGCATTTTCATCAGCTACGAGGTCTTAGGAGTTCAAAACATTTTTAAACCATAGTTAACAAACTACAGCATGAAAAAAAAACTTTCAACAAACTATATCATAATTATGTTGTATTATGATTATAAGTTAGTAGTTATTATTAGTAGAAAGTATTTTAATCAAAATAACAATTTTTCCAAATACTCAGTTTGCTTGGAATTTTCGGTTTAAAAGTCTAACATTTTTGTTGCATCTTAACTGAAAATCTTTTGAAAACTCATCTTTTTTGTTGCGAAGTGCATATCTTTTGGTAGACATTTAATCGTTTCAGGTTAAAAAATAAACTGTATGCTTGAGAATAATCTGTTTTGGTGAAAGATTCAATTTTTTTGTTAAACATTATTTCTCATTGTATTTAGAAATTTATACAGCCTTTTTTGGTGAGATTCAAATATTTTTCATCTCAAATTAAAATCTTTTGTTTGAAATATCAACTCTTACAATTCCTATCACGAATTTGTCTTGCTTTATTGCAAATTTGTTTGGTTTCAAATTCATCTATTTGGTGGAAAATTCTACTGCCGCGTAAAAAATAAGAATATTTTTAGTTGAATTATTAACTAGTATATTATTATTTCCCATTCGTCTTTTTTGGTTAAGAATTAATCTTCTTTGTAAGAAATTTGATCGATTTTGGTTAAGAATAGGAGTGCTTAGATAAAAATGGATAAGTTTTTTCGATGATTCAACTGCGTTAAAAATTGTTCTATGATGGTTAAATTCAACTATTTATACTTTTTAAATTCAAATACTTTTTGGCTCGAATATAAACAATGGAATTGGTCATTCAGAATTCGTATTTTCGAATTGAAAATTCGACTCCTTTTTCAAAAATTCATATCTTTTGTTATAAGTTTAATATTTTTGGTTAAAAATGCAAAGGAAGTGTTGAGTAATTAAATTTTGTTTGGTTAGAGATTTAACTAGTTTATGTTGATAATGCGTCCTTTTGGTACGGAAATTCATTTTGGTTCAAAATTCAAGTGTTTGGTCAAAAAGTAATCTGCTTTTGTTAGGGATTCAACTATTATGTTGAAGATTCGTCTAATTTGTTGGGAAATGTATTTTTGTTGTTGTTAGAAAGTCACCCATATATGTTTAAACATAAACTTTTTTGGTATGAAATTTTACTATTTGGTTAAAAATTAACATTTTTTTTTAAATTCATTTTAACGTTTCCGCAATTTAAATGTTTTGTGGAAAATTTGTCTTTGCGGCTTGCAATCGAAAATTTCAGTTTAATACTTTTTTGTTTTGGTTGAAGATTCAACTATTCTGCTGAAAATTCGTCGTCTACGATTGAAATCAAAATTACATTACATTTTTAATGGAGAATAGCTTTAAAATGGAAATATAAGTACATTGTTTCAAATTCTAATCTTATGTTAAAAAATTGAAACATTTTTGGTCCAAATTTTGACCGACATAATATTTTTAGCTAGAATTTTTCTCTTTTGTTTAAAAATTAATTGTTTTGGTAGAAATGTCATCTTTTCTGTTTGAAATTTCAACAGTCCTGTTGACAATTATTATTCTTTTTTGTTCAGATGTATTTAGTTTTTTAGAAATTGTCCTTTTGGTTGGTAAATTTATCCCTCTTGATAGAAATTGAATTATTTTTGTTCGAAACTGCGCTTGATTGAAGATGAAACTATTTTGTTGGCAGAATGAAATTTTTTTGTTGAAAACTAAAGTTGTTATAAAAAATAAGTATTTTTTTGGTTGAATTCGATTAATTTTACTTCCCAATTGAAATGCAATTTTTTTTGCTGAAAAAACAACTACTTGGTTAGGAATTTATCTTTTATGATTGCAAATTTAATTAGTTTATTGAAAACTCGAAAATTTGATTCAAAAGTTGTCCTTTTGTATCAGAAATTGTTTTTTTATGACGAAAAGTATTTGGATATGGAATTCTACTATCTGGTTAAAAATGGACTTTTTTATTAAAAATGTATTTTTCGTTTTGAAAATTTGACTGTTTTGTAGAAAATTCAACTTCGTGGTTTCAAAATACAACTGCTTGGTTCAAAATAAATCTGTTTTGCTTCAGAATTCAACTACTCTGTTGAAAACTTAACCATTTGATAAAAAGTTGACCTATTTTGTTAAAAATTAACTTTCCTGGTTGAAAACTAGAAGTTTTTGTTTAAAGTTCTTTTTTTTGGTAAAAAACTGATCTTTTTGGTAAAAAAGGTTAGTTTTTGGTTGAGAATTCAACTATTTGGTTGAGAATGCATCTATTCTATTAAAAATGCAATATTTTTACTTGAAGCATTAGGAGTTGAAAACGCTACAAGTTGAATTTGATATTGTACCCATATAAATGTTAATATCGTACAATAAAATAAATTAAAAACAATAATAAATTTGAAAAACAATTGAAATAGATTGTCTTTCAAACATTTTTTATTTTATTCGTCAAATATAATTTGTAATTTTAGCATGTTTCTTTTCTGGCTCTGGATTCCATTCGGGTATTTCCATTTCTAAATCCTTCAAATTTAAGGAATTTTAAACGAAAATTATAGAAATTACAGACTTCTCAATTGTAAAGTTCCGAACATGTATAATTTTCTATTGTTAATTTAGGAATTGCTGATTCATGAGTTTTCTACATTAATACTTTGATAATACGTAATTGAGAACTTTTTTTTATAATAGTCCAATTTTTAATATTTCAAATTCATAACGCTTGAATTTTTGAGGTTCGAATGAAGAAATTATTCAATTTTGATGATTTCCAAATTATTCTATTTGAGGAATAAAAAAATTGGAATCCATTTAATTATACAGATTTGAAATTCGAAATGCATGGATTTTTATCATTTTCTATTAAAGATTCATCAAATTGAAATGTCAACCATAAAAAATAATGTAATTTGAACTGATTTTTTAAAAATAATTCAATGTCGAAAATTTATAACTGAAAGCTATTAAATTTCGAAGAGTAATGAATATACAGGGTGATCCTCAACTCATCATATTCCTTGTATATGCGAATTCCTTGTGTAAAACGGAACAAAGAATTCTT
>WSXT02086022.1:0-11863 GCA_011762715.2 Neuroterus valhalla
TCCAATGGTTGAAAAATTATTAATATTTTAAATTACAAGCGGAAGTCTTGACGCTGCCCTATGCTCGTGCCTCCTTGGTTGCCATGTTTCTATTGAAAGTTGATAAAGAGCAACATGAAAAAAGAATGGAAGAAATATGAGGAGGTAACCTTTATGACTTTTCGTTTGTTTTCTATCTTTTGTCTGTTTTTATTTCTGATATTTCCGAAACTCAGTACAGTAAAATTCGAAATATATTTTTCACGATCTGATACTATTTTCCTTGATTAAAAATTTAACTGTTCCATTTTGTGGTTGAAAATTAATCTTATTAGGGCAAAACTACAACTATCTGGTTGAAAATTCAACTTTTTTACTTCAAAATTCCACTGTATTGTTGAAAATAATATACTTTGCTGATAATTCATCTTTTTCATTGGAAAATTACCTCTTTTGAAGGAAATTCATCTCCTTTGTAGAAACATCATCTAATGGGTGAAAACTCGATCATTCGGTTGAATCTTCGCCTTTTTTGTTAAAACTTCATTTTTTTTGTCGACGATTCATATTTAAGTTGAATTTCATCTTTTCCGTTAGAAACTTAACCTTTTTGTTGAACATTTATTTTTTCTGGTACAAAATATATTTTTCCACGTAAAAATTGGAGTATTCCATCCTTGATTAGAAATAGATTATCTTTATCAAAAATCCATTCATCTCGTTAGAATTCACAATGCAACTATTGCGTTAGAGGTTTAATTGTGTCTTGGAAAACTCGTCCATCCTTTGTTGAGAATCAAAATTTTGGTTAAAAATTGAGCTGGTTAGTTGGTAATATTCACCTAATGAAACAATACAAGATATGGAAAAACGTTAATGTAAAAATGGTTCATTTCATAGAGAGGTACAAACTTCTTGAGTACACAAACAAAAATGCAACGATCCTTCACCACGTTTGTGGTGTGCTGATCACTGATAGCTTATTTCAACGAAAAACTTCTTTTTGTGCCGCATTCTTATAAATTTTAAATACAAAGTTTCAACAGAGCAATAGGATTCCCAACCGAATAGTTTGATTTTTACCCTCGAAAGAAAAATTTTCAACGAAATGGTTGAATTTTTTAACAAGCGCTACCTCTTGAAACATAGAACACTTCGCAGACCCCGCAAGAAGGTCTTTCTGGACACCATCCTGCTTCGCGTTGCAGAAGTAGCAGTGTGGAGTACTTACGCACTCCACGGAACTTGTCCCTACTGTGCTGACTCTCCATCAGCACGTCTTCCTGTCCAGCCCGGTGCAGGCTGCTGCCATGTGTACATTGCCCTGACAGCGATAGCACTGGCTGACCCCTACCTTCTTTCTCACGGCCCCACTTAATTTTCAGGTGGCCCGCGCGGAGCAATTTCTCCGCTAACTCTTCATTCAGCTCAACTTAGTTCTTATGTTCCTTCTGAAGGGCTCTTCGTTGAGCTGAGTTCAACATCACCCTTCATATTCACACTGAAGTCCTTTTTGATCGCTTCTACGATATCCTCTCTCTTCCTTTACATGTCAAGGTTATGAACTTCGACCTCAACGCCAAGAGCGAAGTTGCGCACTATTTCCCCATTTCCGATAGCCTCCCTTGAGGCAGAAATCAGCTTGGCCCTGCCTTCTATCTTATTATCCACTCCTATAAGGATGTTCCTATCCCTGGTTGGTCTAGGACTCTTGTTTCTTTAACCAACAGATGGCTCATCAGAAGAATTTGTCCCCATAATGGAACATAATAGGCTTCAGGTATGGGAACCTGCAACCGAGTTCTCGAACTTTTTCGGACGTAGGTATTTTTGCGCTGACCTCAGGGAGACTTTCAGTAAGTTGTCTCGGCCTCTTCCTCTAGGGTGAGGCAAGATTTTTCCTGGCGTCTCATTCCCCTTGTTTTTCTGGGTTGATAAATTCTTTTTCTCAACTTCTGCCCTGGTCACCCAGATCTTTTATCCGAAGTCCCTTCCAACGTCTCTGGCAATGCAATGCTCACCAATGTAGGAATTCCGCATTAAAATTTTTAGTATTTCAATCTCATGTGGGGCTTGAATTACTCCGCTCCTCAGTGGAAAGAACATGTTTTCTTTCGACCGACAGAGCTCATCCATACTCTGCAGGATGGCCTGCAGCTTGTTATCTCCTACCACAGCGATCTCTAGACCAAACAACTTGTCACACAAACTCTTTTCTAAAATATCGGTCTTCATCTTGAATCTCATGAGTAGCTAGGGAAATATGAGGTATACCCTTGCAGCATGCCGCATCACAGTACTTGACGCCTTGGCTTAGGGGCTTTTCCTTCAGGATCATCCCTGCACCATTGTCCGCGACTTCCTATTAGGTTTTGTAAACCATATTTGATAGAAACCTAAGGTGCAAGATCCCTCTATTTGCAACCTGATTAGATGATATTTTGAGAAAATCTGTTCAACCTATGGAGCTAATTAAAACTTACCGACCACTGGTTGCACTTCCCTGGAATTGAAAATGGCGTCATGTCTACTTTACAATATTTGGTTTATTTCTTATTGTGTTTTGTAAGTGTAGTTTTTCTTACTCTAGCTTTAACTATGAATTCCTTGTACCTTATCTACCTTATCTTTCTCATGACGCATTAAACGATTTGAGTAGGTCATAATTCAGTGTCGAATACTTCGAGGTTTTAATGATCAAAATGAAATTTGAAAACTTTTGAAATTAATAAAAAAGGAAGAAAGATAATGAAATATTGATTAAACGTCATTCAGATTATTTGAAAATCTTTGATCCCTTAGCATATTACGCGAGAATAAATAAATTCCAAGGAGAAGATGTTCGAAAAAAAAAACTTCTAGGTACGCTGGGGACGTTTACAAAAAAGGTACATAAGACAAAGAAGAAAACGTCTCCAGCGTAGTTAAAATTTTTCAATTCACAATAATTTTTTCTGTGCATTTATTTATTCACGCATAATCTGCCAAGGAATAAAAATTTTCTGAATGAATTGTATGACGTGAAATCAATATTTTAGTATCTGTCTTTTTTTTTATTAATTACAGAAATTTGTTTATTTCATTTTGATTTTGTAGATGCATTGTTACAAGTATGAAGTTTTACTATTCAATATTCGAAAGTTTTTTCATTGATTCTTTGATAAGCGCTTTCGAGATGTAAAGGAAATCTATCCGCAAGACAAAAAAACGATTCCGAGGATATTTGTATTTTTTTTAGTTCCCCAAACATTTTTTCGTATCTTATGAAGTGTGACTGAAAAACTGTTGTTGTAATTTTTAAAAACACTTCTCACGATCAGGACATAAACCATCCGTGTTATGAGCAAGAAAATAGAATTTTTCATTCTCCAAAATTTTTTCTAGGATTTGAACGAAAACCGTGCTTCTTGCTCAAAAATGATATCGAGCAAATTTTATGGTATTTTTGCAGGAATAATTTTTCAGCCAAACATATTTCCTGCATTTCATGTTGTTTGTTCCAAATCTTCAATTTTTGGTTTCTCATAATGATTTTTGCTGTGTAAAACTAAAACCACTAGCCAAAGACGGCTGGTTAAACATTTTTTCCTATTTGATTCTCGGAAATGCATGCCAAAACACAATCCAATACGATGATTCTTTCGAAAGTTTTTGTGCCTTCAGGCAACTAGTTATACTACTACTCCAACTACCAGCCCGCCTTTGACTATAGATCCTTACGACGTTAAGCGGAACTCTCAAAAAGTCATAATTGTCTGTGTTGAATGCACATGAGGGCACAAGTCTCCCGCCAAAATTCCAGCAGCACGCGGTATTCCTGAACGGTCACCTATCCCAGCACTAACTGCGCACAACGCTGCTTATTTTCAGTGATCGGATATGAACTACCTATACTTTGGCTAGTATTTTTTTCACACATTATATCCCTCAAGAAAATAATGTCGAGAGTAAAAACAAATATTTCAACAAACAAAATTAGGAGAGAGTGGGGAGTTGTGAGCGGGGGGGAGGGGGAAGGGTGAGCCATTCCGATTTCTGCCATGCTGTGATTGCTAGGTCTGTTGTATGTACTGTTCAGGGTTTCTCTTGACCCAAGCTAACTCTTCAGTGAGCATTCATCGCATCTGCAGGCGTTCTTGGCCTTCATGTAAATCACTCATTGTAGAATCGCACCGAAAGTTATTTTTGATACTTGTTTTTGTGTTATTTTGAGGCCTTCTTTACAGAGAACTCTAGAGGAAAGTTTATACAAAACATTCCTTAGGCCATTGGCTCTCTACACAAAAAAGAAAATTAAGATAATTGTTCAGTCTGTCGATAGCGATGCGTTCATTCTAAATAAGTCCGACATGGGGAGTTATGAGCCACCAGTTGTAGGGAGTTGAAGGGAGATGAAAGGAGTTGATGAAGACTTCTGCATTATCTGTATGAGCACAATGCCGAAAAGATAAAATAAAAATAACGAAATACATTGTAACATGTGCGACCGTGCTGTGCACTTGAAGGGAGCCAACAGGACGACTGGGTAATACACCTGTGTTAATTGCGAATCTGATTAATTTTTTTAAATCTTCTAGTTACATCAAATTTATCTTAAATTTCATTTTCTACTACTTCAATAAACATAAATTATAAAAATATGCTGTTTTCTGACATTTTTTACATGGCTCACAACTCCCTACCAAAATAACGAATGCCTATTTTTTCACTTTTTTCCCAATCTGCAATATTTCAAAGACGACGGTGATTTTTTTTTAAATTCTTTTGTCCCGGCTCACAACTTCCCACTCCCCGCTACATAAATCCACTACTTCAGCTTTGGAAAACCTTCACTTGGTCAATCTTATTCCATGAGGTCGTCCAGGGCAGGGCTTCCCTAACTTCTTTGTACAGTGACGCCCTTGGGACTACTCCATTTTTTTACGACGCCCCTCAACCCAGCCTCCCCCCGCCTTACGGACAAAAAATACATACCAGTTATAGTACTAGCCTAGTTACAGGTTATCAGAAAAACACTTAACTTTGATGGGTAAATATAAAGATTTGTGATAATTATTTCAGGCGTAGTACAAGTTGCGGCCAAATGTTAGCACTGTGCTTCTTCATATTTCTCCCATTGATTTGAGAGGGCCTTGCACTCACTCGACTCTGTCGCATCGACACGCGACGCCCCTGGGACAATGCCGCGACGCCCCAGGGCGTCGCGACACACAGTTTCGGAAGCCCTGGTCCAGGGGATAACCACTAGTGCCATCTATTGAATTTGAAAAAAAAGTTGTGCTGTTGATTCAGATACACTGTCGGTAATATGCAATACGGAGTTGTAGCCTTCGCAAAACAAGCAGCAAGCTTACAAAGAAAAAAATTTATGAATTGCTTTATGTTCCAGGCACGCAATCCGTAAAAAATGAAAGCTTGTACCATAAATATAACTTTTTTCAAAAATAGTGTGACATTAACCTCCTCATTATACATTCCTCGGGAATCACTGATGCGTGGCCGACAATTGGTCCTACTACTATATCAAAAACAGTTGAATTCAATCAGAAAATGAATTACCAATCAGAGATAATAATTATCGAGAAGAATTTAATTTTCAACTGAATACAATTGAGTTTTAATCAAACTGTTGAATTTTCGAACAAAAAGATGAAATTTTAATTGAGAAGAATAATTTTTACAAGAAAATATGGAATTTCTACAAAAAACATACATTCTTTTTAAAACAGTTTATTTTGTAATTCAAAAAGATTAATTCTAAACCATTCATAGTCGTTTTCTCAACCAAAGCTACAAATCTTAACAAAAAGGGTAAATTTCTTAACAAAAAAATTAATTTTTCTAATCAAGAATAGAGTAGTCCGATTTCCATCCAACAAAATTTGTTGTAAATTTTCAAATTGTACTGTATATATCCATTGCTATCCGCTGCCACAATTTCAACAATAAAAATGAGAAATCGTTGCAAATCAGAACGAATTTGTCAATTCTCGTGGAAAAAAAAAGAGAAGAAACGAGTTACATTCCATAACTTTATCGTTTAGAAAATATTCTTCTCTGTATTTCTCTACGATAATAATAAATATATTGAATTATTTTAGACATCAGCATAGCACAATATGATTAGTGCGCTAATCCTTAACCAGCTCTTTTTTGCCCTAGCTGCAGCTGGATATTTGCTAGAAAAATTTTTTGTCTTTCTTTCTCCAAATAAAAATTTTGATTGCAAGCCTTTGCTTGCATCGAGATAATGCAGACATGGGATAGAAGATATAAGATATATGTGAATTTGAACCTATCGAGTTTTCGTCAATTCTCGATGTTTTGAGGTCCCAAAAAAAGTCACAAAAAATGGTTTTCACGACAATGTCCGTCGCTTTGTTTGAATGTCTGTCTGTCCATCTCTGAGACTGTTGTCTGCAGCACGATAGCTTTTGAAAGAATCGTCCAGTTAGAATTTCCTTTTACACACTGTTTTGTGGTCCAAAAAGACGTGTCAAGTTCGTGAACCATCCTTCTAGAGCCAAAAGCATCAAAATAGTGACTCCCTATTCATGCTAGAAAGTTTTGAATTTTTTCGCATTTGGTTTCTACCTCGCTTTTTTATTTCTTAGCTTCGTAAAAAATATGATGCAATATGTCTATTTTCTTAAGGTGAACCAAATATCGGACAAGCCATTCACCTCGTTACATTATCTGACTGTTTTCCGGTGTTGCTAACGTTACAAGTTAATGATAATAATGTCACCTTGAGAAATAGCGGAACCGTATCAAACACGGAAGACATCCCATTGAGATGGAAAAAAGAAGGTCGTAAATGTTTCATAGAAAAAATTTTTGTATCTGTGAAATTTTCATCAGTGTCGCCAAAAGCAGCATGGACTACTCAAACTACATTGTAAACAAAGTAAGAAAGAAAAGTGCCAGAAAATCTGGTATGCTTAAAGGAATTTGAAAAAAATAAGTCTTCACAAAAGCTTGAGTAACTTTGGTTCAGCAAGGAATGCAGAGATGCAAAATCTTTACTGAAACAAAAACTGGTAGGAGCGAACAAAGAGAATTTCTCTGATGAAACCAGAAATCAATTTGTAGAATCTACAAAAACAACCAAACGTGAACTAGTCCTCACAAACTACAATCCTCCAGGCCTGAATGGGGTTGCAAATAACACTGCTTAATGCCCTTCTCAAAATTTTCGGTTTGTTTATTCAGGAGAGACTTGAAAAATAATAGTCAATCTGTAAGATATTGCTAGAAGCCCATTCCGGCTTCAGGAAAAATAGAGGGTGCGTAGAAAGAATTTTCTCACTAACTTCTATGCTAAGGTAATTGATTTTCCGAGAGCTTTTCACTCAGTGAATCACTTTTATTGGTGGAAAAATTCTACTTCCTTGGTGTTAGTTTGAAATACATTAGAATAATGCAAAGAGAGGTGGTGTTGTTTCTTGATATGCTTCAGACAACGAATTGGAATTGTTTATAATTGATCTGCAGCTGCTGGCTTCCGTCGGAGTCGAGTTCGGTATCAATTCGCGGCTGGGGTTTCGCGGTGTTTTGTGTCCTTCATAGGTTTCCTCTAGTTGTGAATCTCCCCAGTATCAGCCGGCAGGAGTAGGGAGGTCGACGATCGCGCGCTCTCCCACCCAGGGCTGGTGCTCGCTTCTCTCCTGCTGTCAGTTCTTTCTTGGCCCTGGCGTTGACCAGTGGGTCCTCCTGGCGTTTAGGCGGGTGGACTGTGCTCGCGGCTGTTCTTAGACTGCCCCTGTAGACAGCCAGGTCATCGTCTTGTGAAGCGTCGGCGAATAGGTTGTATGCATAGGCGGATTTTGAAATTTGCCGCCCCTGGGCAAAAATGAAAGATGCCGCCTTTTTTTCGAACTGACCATAAAAGCGAAGCAATTCATTTAATATTTCATCACGATGATAGATTAATTATCTGAATATAATCTTTGGGAAAAGATTTTATTCTCAGAGACCGTATTTTTATCACTATTTTTTTCATTTTTTCTTTTCATTTTTTTGGTCCAAAATTTGCCGCCCCGGGGCAGTGCCTATGTTGCCCCTTAGGTAAATGCACGCCTGGTTGTATGTATATTCCAGTGATTTGGTTTTCTCGATTCGATTGTCTTCTGGTGTTGTGAGGAGTGATGAGTCGGCTGACGTATTACCTCCAGTTGCGTCGGGATCGATGGTTCTGGCAGAGCCATCATGATCGTAGCTTCCGTATGTTACATTTGTGCTAATTTTCGGGGCAACCCACAACATTTTTTCAATACAAGATAATTGCCTCGTAATGGATTGCGGGACTTGGAGCTCGAATGGGCCTGACTAGGCGTTTGAGCTCCTGGAAATTCATAATAAGCGGATATATTCTCTTTCGAGTGATTTCCCTTCATCAGGTATTGTGTTCGTTCGTGCAAGTTCAAAAATTGTTGTGCAGAATTGAAAATTCTGTGTCTGAGCATATCTCGTTCGTCGAGTTTTTCAATCAATCCAATGTTCCACTTAATATCTTTGACAATATCAAAAACTATTTTCCGTTTGTTCGTAACAAAGAATAAACTGAATTTTTCTCTAACCTTCAAGCATTGTTTATATCATCTTTTCCTTTTCTTCATCCTTTAAAATCAATTTTTGTTTTGCTGATTAGTTTCTCAAATCTTGTTTATTTACAGTTGTATATTATCTCGAAGAAAACTCTACAGATATACCCATCGCTCAGGTGGATAAACACCAGAGAGGCACAACATCACTCTTGAATAAGTATACTCAGATTTATAGGGAATTTATATGAGAGAGCATCATTGTGTCAGAGTAGGAAATGATCTATTGGATGAGGTCTTCGTAACAGAGGGAGTACTGCAGGAACAGATTCTGAGTTCAATTTTATACCTCTTCCTAACCTTGGACGTGGAAATTTTCTTCTGAGGAAAAAGTGTCTTTTTGGCCCAACGATTTCAGGGTATACAAACATAATCTGCCTAATATAGACAGATGACTTAATAATTCTTGCGGACAATAAAGTGGACGCAATTAGAGAATTGGCTGTCTTTTAAGGATATTGTGAATAAAATATGCTAAATATTGACAAAGATAAGACTAGGATCACTGTTTTCAATAGGGATAGAGTGAGTAGCAAAATGCGGGGCATCAAATATGAGAACCCTTCTCTAGAAATCATCTCATCTTTTGATTATTTAGGTTTTCACTTTAGTGGGTTTGGCCTCTTCAGGGATGCAGTTCATGCAGCCATCAGGAAAGCAAGAAAAGCTTCTGCTTCAGCAATTAGAGTGATAAAGAGATCCTAATGTCAATCTTAGGACTGAATAACTGAAAGCAACTCACTGATTCTTAGCACACTCCTATAAGGAGCCCAGGTCTTTGGTTTGAATTATCTGAACAACCATGATAAGATTCAGACACGATTTTACGAAAATTTTCTCCCTCTCCCGAGGAACGCACCCGATTTGGTAAAAAGATTCGAACTGGATTCGGAACATATTTGCGTGTGTTGTAGAATCAGCACTCAAATGGTAAGCTTCGGCTTAAACACTGTGGTTTGGCGATGAAAAAAGTATCTGACTGTTATAAATATACGGATATCCAGGCCCTATTAAAATTATGGAGGGAATAAAAAATTGCAGTTCATACTCTTCTCTAATATGAATTATTCTCTATTTCAGAACATTTTACTTTGAATAAGTCACAAGAACAACTGGAGTCCGTTAAATTTCCTGTAAGACTAGAAGACTAAAAAGATTCTATCAAATATAGTTTATAGGAGATACAGTCATCGCAAGTTACATTTTTGAAAGAAAATAAGAGAAAAGAACTGTTTCTTGTCATAGTAAAACAGCGCATTTACAGTTTACTCGAGGAAAAAACATATACGATATAAATTGTATTGTATTGTATTTATTATCTTTCCTTTTACCAGTTTCAGGATCTCCTTTCCCTTTACAATAAGTTACATAAGTGTTTGAACTACTTATTCTAACTTAAGGTCAAAGCTTTGAAACTACTCACTACTTTCTAACGGGACGAACCCTTGGCTTTTTCTTCCCTAAATTTCTCCAGTCTCCTCATTCATTCTACTCTCTGACCACTTTCATCCAGCATTCCTCTCACACTTCTGCCTGCCTGTCCCTCTCCAGTACAAACTTTCAGCAAATATCCCCACGACTCCACGTCAAACCCACACTTTCTATACATTTTCTCTTGTTCATTCATCCAGCATCGGTTCCCTGACCCATTGGAACATCTTGTACTAGCTTTTGTACTGTGATACCATAATTTTTCTTAACCTTTCCTCTCCATGTCTTACCACCACATCCAATTCTATTACCTGCCATTCTACATTCTCTTCATGAGAACCACATTCTTTCCTCATTCGCTGTCTCTTTCCTTCTGATTTTAAAACTTCTTTTTTGCCTCTCCTCTCTCTAGACCTAATTTCCTTTATGCACGCTTGCGCGATTTTACTCTCCTGTCCCCTCTCTAGCTTCTCTTTAAATTTCCATGCTCTCTTTATTTGCCCAACTACCATCTTCTCCCTACACATTTCTTTCCTCAGCATATAACCTGGACAATTCCAGCTTACCTCCATAACCCGCCTCATGAATCTTCCATAAAGACTTTTCACTCTCTTTTGCTCCTTCCACTCCCATATTTTTACTCTATAGCATACGCCAGTCCATAGTAGCACATCGAACATCCATGTTCTGGTCCTCCAATCATTCACAAACCTTCTCCTCCATATACCCCGAACTTGTCCCATTATTTGACTCACACACTCCATCCTTTTTCTAACTTGCAGCTCGTTGTCACCCTCACCTTTAATCCAAAATCCCAAGTAACAGAATTCCTCTACTAGTTCAACCGTTTCTCCTTTAAACTTCAACTTTCACTCTATTTTCTTCCTTCTATTCCTAATGCACATTATCTTGGTCTTACTAGCGTTGACCGTTGAATCCTTTCCTTTTACGTAGTCTTCAAACCCTCTCAACATCCAATTCAATACTCTTTTGTCCACTGATAATAGTACCACATCATATGCTTAAGAGTAAAGCTCACTGCTTCCTATGATCATACCTCCTTCGTCTTTCTTCCTTAGTATCTCCTCCAAATCTGCTAGCATTATACTGAACAGCAGCGGGCTCAATGGGCAACCTTGCCTCACTCCTCTTCCTGTCTAGAATTTATCTCCTTTTTCATTTCCTATCTTCACTCTTGATCTAGTCTCCTCAAAGCTCTTTTCTTCTATTGAGTGCTACAACACCTTCCTGTTTACTGAGTCGAATGCTGCTTTAAATCCACAAACAAGGCCACAATTTTTCCTCTCCTCTGCCCCAAGTTCATATTCACTAGATCGTTTAGAACGTTAATATCATCAGTTGTTCCCATTCCTTTCCGGAAACCCGCCTGGTTGTGTGGAAACTTCTTTCCTCTTCTACCTGACTTTCTAGCCTGTTCCTGAGCACTCGCGCATAGATCTTACAACCCACCGACGTCAGGGTACCTCTATAGTCCTCTACTTTTCTACCCTCTCCCACCATACTTTGTTACAAATTCTCTACATCTCTTCTCTAATTCCTTCCTTCCCATATTTGAGAGCTTCATTCTCCATGCCATCCTTTCCTTTCACTTCATTTTTTATAGCCTTTCAATTGCCATGTCTACTTTCCCCCTGCTTATACCGCTTTCATCTCGTTTAAAATTCCTTCATATTATCGCTTTCTCCTGTTTTACTCCCTTTCGCTATTCTCTCCTCTTTTCTATTCTGTAACACTCTCTTTCAATTTCTTTTTACCTTTCTTGCATTCCTCATTCCATCATCCTATTCTTTCTATGCCCCCCCCCCCCCCCTTTGGTCTTTCAGCCTCTT
>WSXT02086033.1:0-11863 GCA_011762715.2 Neuroterus valhalla
CAAGGGAGGGGATCCCGCGATGCGCGAAGATTTATCCGTGCCTACGGAAAGATCTACGCGCATCGTGGTATCCCCTCCCTTGCCTACTAGCCCGAGCGTAGAGGCTGTTGTGGAATCCAGACTTTCAATTGCCCGATATCATTCTATGACGTCATATTGAACATTATAATCATATCCATTAGGTAATTGATGAATATTACTATTTTGTTAGTATCAGACACTCAATTACCATGATTCACACTTATTTATGAACATACTTATTTATTTACACTTATTTTTCAACCCTCGAAAGTATTTATTTCGTTGTTTAAAATCAGGTGCAGAGCTCGCTATTCCGAATGCTGCGCATTCAGAAAGTCCAATTGAAGAACATGAACGAGATGCAGAAGAGCATTCTCATCAACAACCACAGACAGAGCTACAACCTGAACAGGCCGCAGTTACAGTTTCTCCAAGCCCAAATGTCCGAGCAGTCAATGTTCAACTGCCTGGTAACGCTCGTGGTGTAGCTCTTGAAGCACCTTTTGGAAATCGTGAAAGGCATGTTCGGCCACCATCAGCTAATGTTCCACTGCTTGATAACGCTCGTGGTATAGCACTCGGGGTACCTTTTGAAAACCATGGTGGTCATATTTGGCCACCATCAGCCAATGTTTTACTGCCTGGTAACGCTCGTGGTATAGCATTCGGGGTACCATTGGAAAACCGTGGAGGTTATGTTCGGCGATCATTAGCCAATATTGTACTGCCTGGTAATGCTCATGGTATAGCATTCGGGGTTCCATTTGAAAATCGTCGAGGTCATGTTCGGCGACCATCAAACAATATTGTACTGCCTGGCAGCGCTCGTGGTATAGCACTGGGGGTACCTCTTGAACAATATGGAGGTCATGTTTGGCCACTATCAGCCAATGTTATAATGCCTAGTAACGCTCGTGGAACGGCACGAATGGTACCTCTTGAAAATCATGAAGGTCATCTGCGGCCACCATCAGCCAATGTTATAATGCCTGGTAACGCTCGTGGTATAGCATTTGAGGCACCTTTTGAAAACCGTGAAGGTCGTACTCGACCACCATCAACCCAACGTGTTAGATCTGGATCCAACAAACCCAGGCCACCAAAGCAGAGCTAAATTTAACAAAAGAGTAATGTGAGTGATTCGTATGAATATTTGCCAATATTCCTGAATAAAAACATTGCTTTCTGAAAGGCATCGTCACTGAACTTTATTTCATCGCCTAATTATATTTTTTTCAGGGATCTTAGAGAAATTCCTGTTTCCTTTCGTTTTCGACAGAAAATAATTATTTTTAACTAAAATTTGATCGGACAGAAGGTTCAGCCAGATCCCTGATCTTTTTTTTATTCCAAGTTCGAAAATAGTGAATTTTATTTCATTAACGGGTCCTCAGGCTGGGCTGGAAAGTTTTTGATGTTAAACATTCTATAGTATCTTGTGTTGTCTTTCAAAATATTATCTCTTTATGTTATTCCCCACAATTTCAACAAAAACTACGCATCGTATTAAAAATAGTCTGAGAAAATGTGTATATAGCTTTGAAGTCCAGAATTATTTTTCAACAATTTTTTTCGTATTTTCTATAGCTTCGCTGGAAAGTTGAATTTTATTTTGATATTTTTAACGGAAAAAAAGAACTATGCATGATTCAATAGAATGATCAAGAGTAAATTTGCAGATGATTTTGGGTTAAACAATTTTGTTTTCCAATGTTTATTTCTTATCTTGTATAGTTTACCCGGAAAGTGAAATTTTTCAGCATTTTTTCGATGGATTAAACCGGGACCGTTGATCGGAGAAGGCTGGTGACCAAAATTCTTTTTTTTTTTTGCTCCTTGAAACGTGTGCCATAGCAGAATACAACCCGACTAAACTTTCAAAAGTGACTTGATACAGAAGACGACAAAAATGATAGACACTATCGTAAAACCTATTTTTCGAATTCAGAGGTCCTAAAAACTTGGAGGTTTCCTCCTCGTTATAATGAGAATGTAAGAACACAAACTTTTTGGTTTAAATTGTATGACAGGTTTCGATCTAATTCAGATATGTGCCGTCTCCGCCAACGTAATGCGTTTACATAAAGAACCTTAACGATAATTGAAGTCTCAGTATGCTTGTAGTATCTGCGTTTATAAATAATCGATATAGCGATTTTGTGAAAAATACAGTTAAGAAATGCATCTATCACAACATTTTTCTAAAGTGAAATTAAGCTTGGGCATTTGACACCGAATGATCTTCATTTTTTCAATTTTAAATGTGAGCCCCGAGCCTCGCACGGCGGCACATCAGCCTTGAAAAGGCAGTACCGTAATGCGTAGTATAGAAGTTGTTTACTCTGAGACTTGCAACGCACATGTTCACGCACCGGTTCAGAGACTATACATACGGTCCTAAGCGTTTACGTTCGCCTGGTCAGTCGTCGCTTCAAATCTGATTTGAACTGGATTTTTATTGACAACCAATAGAGGACCAATAACCCCTGAAACCGGTCCTCGAACGCGTGATGAGTGTATTAGTTATTTATGTACCTAGGGCGAGCCTCGCATGAATACGGTCGAGGTGATTATGTTTGCAGCAGGGATGGTATGAAGCCAAATCCTGCAGCCGAGGCTTTATATCCTTACTACAATCATATTCACTGAGACCGTTTTCGAGGGCGAGGCTCGGTCGTGGTGCTTGAAAAATCTTCATTCTATGGCTGACGTATTTGGATTTTTAGGTGCAGGGGACAGTCAATCAGGAAATAAGTAACGTACGTTGCAACAATACGCAGGTTTAACAGTAACATTTATCATTAAGATTTGTCCTATCTTTCCTGCATAACCGTATAGAGTTGCGCACGCATGCACACTTGGATACTGGGCTGTATAGAACTCATATACAGTCTAGTAGCCACTGACGCGTACGCACATTACTTAACGATTGAGTGTCGCCTGCACGTGAAAACCCGCATACGTCTATCTAGGATGAAAATTCAATTTTTTTAATGATATAGACAATCAAATACACGAGAGGTAGACGCTCACGCAAGCAATGGAAAATATTTTGAAATAATAACATTCGACATCAAAAAATTGTCCAATGTCTTACTCTTAAAAATTCGAAATGTGCAATGTGCAAGAGATTTCCAGGGTGTGTTGCACGGTTTCGTTTGTATACATGTAAAATATTATGCATTACTAGAAGTGAAACACAACGACTGCAACTCGTATGATAGCAGCCCTCGCTTCGCTCGGGCAGCTAACTTCACACTCGTTGCAATCGTTGTGTTTCACACCTAGTAATGCATCTTACTATTTCCACATAATCGCCTTCCTATTAAATGCAAGTAGTGAGCTGCGGCGAAGAAGTTTCCTGCTACCGCCTCCCTTCACTCCAGGACCTCCGATTTCCATCTCCTTACCGCTGAGAATTTTTTTTTCACTCATGTGACTCCTCAAATGAGTGAACAGGTTGTAGTCTAAAGGGGCCAAGCCAGGGAGAAAGCGAGATGCTTCCGCGCTATCAGCCCGAATCGCTCTCTGCTGCTGTGTCAGTTGTTCCGGAATCCACCTGGCGCACAATTTTCGGTATCCAGCGTTTTTTGTAACTGTATCGAATAGGAGACTTCTACAAACCTCGCGGAAATGTCTTCTACTGTCAATCGACGTTCTTCACGAACAACTTCCTCAATCATCTGCAGCAACTGATCGGTCGAAATGGAAGGTCTTCCACTCCTCTGCCTTATTCGGATTTTCGAAACTACTTAAAAACTTTTGTTTTATTCATAACACCGTTACGATAAACAGCTTGAATTTCCCGCAAATATTCAGCAGGCGTCTTTCCTTCTGCGTGAAGAAACTGGATGACACTATGCACTAAGACTTTACCACTTAGTGTTGGCAAACTTGGTGGAAAAATTTTCCACGGCCTTAAGGGGGGAAATAGGTTTAGGAAGAAGTTTTTTTGAACGATTTTCGTGATTTTTTTTGGCAATGAAGAAATGAATGTAATTTACTTATACTTTGTCAACATTTTGTACATATATTCAAGAAGGAATTGTGAATTTTTTAAATTGTTTTATTGGGAAACATGGAAGATATCGGCTGCTGCTCATAAAGCGTCACAATTGGAACTCGGTGCTTGTGTACATTCTGAAGGCCACAGTTTTTATCCAAAATCAATAAGGTTTAAAATTTATCTTTGGCACATATATAGTTTCTATTTGAACCTAATTCCGAAAAGAAAAAATTAAAATTCAAGTTTTTATGGGTGTTTAAACAGGAGATATTGATTTTTGGACGCTTTTTCATTACTTTTCTTGCGCCTAAAAACTACTCAAAACAATAGAAGAACTACGGATTTAGGTTCAAATAGAAGGTAATGATATAAAGAAAGTGTCTGCTGAGTATGAGAATGATTGACCCAAAACTTTTTGAGCTAGAGTGTACACAAATATCAAAAATGTCGTTTCAAGAAAAACGCGTTTGAAAAAAGATTGTCGAGACGGTAATAACATTATTTCAATCATTCACTAGTTAATCAGCGATTCCAGCACCATATATTTATGCTTTTTCTTGTTAAAAAATTCCATTGTTAGCTTGCATTTCATGACCATCCGACTTTACGTATCGTACGGTCCGACATGTACGGGGAGACATCAACATAAAGACGATTATAACACTGGAACGAATTGAAATTTTCCATTGAAACTTTGGAAAAGTATTCTTCGATAGTTTTATTAACAATTAATGAAATAGAAAAAAATCCGATTTTTTTAAGCGTCTGAACCTATTTCCCCCTTAAAAAGCAACAGTACTCTTACTTCCTGGTAGAGTCCCCTCCCTCTCCCTCCATTGTGTACAAACGTCGACTATTCATGACCCTTCCCCCTTTTTGAATTCCCCTGTCCATTTGGACTGTTTATATGTTATGAAAATATGGATATTCTTAGTTTTTGAACGGTACACTTATGTGTATGGTATTATAATTTGATTCTGAATCATGCTAAGTGCTGAGGGTTACGTATTGGTACATTGCTGAATCATTTTCCGATATAAAATAACGGATTTCGTGATCTCTAGGTTTTATTGCTTGAGCATCGTTTCAAAGATGGTGGATTGTTTGTTCTCTAACGAGTTTGTCACAGAAGAGGTCGATGACTCGCTTGCTTGGCACAAAAGTATGTTTCCGTGGCGAACCTGTATTGCTTAAATTTGCCAACCAAAAATCTGTAGAAGATCAAAAGGAAGGAGGAGGTTTGACAGATCAAAGCGTAATTCAACCAATTAGAGACTGATCAAATAACCTCCAATAATTCCTTTGACATACTTATTGAGCGTATAAAAGAGGAAATAATTGATTAGGCTAAGCGCATCTCTGTACTTGCAAAACTACTACATCGAATGTGACAGATATCGAAAAACTTCTCACAAATCGAAAGGCTTTGGAGGATGAACAACTCAGGTTGGAGTCTAAAGTAGCTGCTTTGACTCTTAAATTGAATGCTCTAGAGCAAGCTGCTCTCCTAAGACTCTAGAGATCCAGGTCTACTAGTGAAGGAGGGGGAAAATCTTACTGCTTCGTTGTGCCGAATGGCCTCTACCTTAGAGGTTTCCCTTACAAAGAACGATCAGATGCGATCAGACTCCTGTTTATAAGCTCAGAATAATTACAGCGCTTTTTACTCGTCAATGTCACCTGATGTAATTGCGAACTCGAAGTCTCGAGAGACAAGTAAAAACTTACTCAAGCGGAATGAAAAGAATCGTATTCTATCGACAAAACTCATTTGTTGGAGCGAGGACCGAGCTCTATACATCAGAGAGTTGCTTGCTCATTCCAACTGTCAGCTCTACAGTGCTGCCTCAGATTGAACTCGTGAATTGCCATAAATCTGATGGTTTGCCGAAAATTTTTCTATCCTATCTTCAAGATCTGGACGCTATCCGTCAATTGCGACGTTAAAAGATAATATCCCCTATTTTCTTCTTGGGAAATGTGGTTTGCAGTAATTATGCTATCTCACACAGTGTTTATTCACTCTATTCTTCAAATTTTTTTATTACTGTAAATATTCTATATCGTTTTGAAGCTGTCGAGGGGTATTCACTTGTGAGCATCAGATCACTTCATCTTTGTTGTTCGATTGCTTCTGTTATTGTGTCTTCTTAGAATATTCATCCACTTTACCAATGAGATCAAGACGCTATATCTGAGGAAAATGTTCCATTTTAATTTGTTATTCTTTCTTATGCATTATCCTTTTGTATAGTCCATGCCACTTTTTTCTATACGTTAGTATCATATTTGGTATAGCCTTTTTCACACCTGCACTCTTAGCATTATTATTGCTGACATTTGGTAGGCACAATTGAGCTGATAGGTTTTTCACGTAAATAAACATTTATTGTGGGGCTCTTATTTGTAAGTTGCCCAAAATGGGATATTGACCTTTCCTTGTAAGACTGAATGGCATCTCCTAAAATATATCATACCAATGTTCAATCACTGCTTGCTCATTTTCAAGAGTTTACTGATTATTTTTTTCAGAGATTCTTCTATATTATAGCTGCATATGGAACTTGGCTCAAACTTTTATTGATACGTCTACTATTAGCCTTAATGATTACTGACTTTCAGAAACAGACAAGGAGGCACGTAAATGCGGCGGAATATATTTGCATGTCCATAATGATTTAAAGGGCAGGATTTTACATTCTGTGATTCTGCGTACATTCCTGATTTTAGGGAGAAAGTCGTTAGGTGCCCAAATTTTCGGTACAAATTCTTCGTCGGCTCATATAGTTTTTCTTTTCTAAGTGGCTACATATAATATTCTATTTGTGCTCTTTTTGTGTAGATGGATGCCTCTACTTCCAGTTCAAGAGCCGAAGCTGTGGAGTGTAGCTTTTACATCATCCTCCATAATTTTGCTTCTCAAGATCGGTGAGTTCTGCTTGTGTTCGCTGTTACGTCACAGTTTGTTTGCTTTGGGACGCCTCCTGATGTGTTGATTGCACCTACTGTTCCGTTTCTGTTGTGTGTATTGAAGTAGTTTTGGCGGCCTGTGTATAGGAGCCATCTACATAGCTTCCTACTAAACTTACGAATGAGCCGATTCCCTACTGATCTGCTGTACTTGGTATGGAAGTAGGTTGGGTCTCCTGCATATAGGAGCCTCGCTTTTTTTTAAAAATGCAATAAACTGACCTTAAAGGCACCAGTCTAAAGCCGAACTGTGAAACTTGTGGGAATATAATTCAGAGGGTTGCAATATTTTTTTATTCTTGCAACGAAGCCTACCATCCAAAATGCACAGCTTTTTGCGATGTCACTCATAAGGTGAAAATCTTAACGGTCTGCAGGCATTGTCACTCCAGTTTTATCTTTGCTTATGAGGCTTCCAAAGTCTCTTCTTTTTCTTTTTCGATTGACAAAAGTATTCTCGTATCTCCAGAAAATTTCATTTGCGAAACTCCCAGAAGGGATATTCTACTTAGCAAACACCAATCACTGCCTAGTTCAACCAGTATGGGTTTTTTCTGAAGGGCACTGCCCAGAAAGGCATACAGGAGATACCTCTCTAAAACAACCTGCTTCTCCACCTTTCAACACTCAATATTCTGCTGCCCCAGATGTAGTCTCCTCGATGATCTTACGTGGGGAAGCTCAAGACTGGGGTATCGAAATTTTGATAAGACCATCATCAATCGAAAGAATATTGAAAAACATCGCACACGTGTCCCGGCGTTTTTGTAGGTGGGCCCTAGTTTTGCGATAATAATATTTTGGAAATCACGCTCGCAGCGTTAAACTAACTACAACCTTGTCTGTTCCTCTACGTTCATGTAGTGATGGTGGCTCGGCGGTTGAACGCTCGCCTTCTACTCCGGTCCCGCCAGATCAAATCTCCGGCACGGTCATTTTTCTTCCACTGGCAACCATAAGAAAAAATTATTTCATGACGCTTTCTCGGTAACTGAAATTTCATACTTTCAAAATATTTGGACAGTTCAAGTAATAAATAATGAATAATAGTAACAATAAATATATAATAATAATAAAAAAATAAATAACAATCATTTTAACTGTCCAAATATTCCTAAAGTATAAAATTTCAGTTACGGAGAAAGCGTCATCAAATAATGGTTTTTATATGGTTGCCCGTAGAAAAAAAGGACCCTGCCGGAGATTTGATCCAGCGGCACCGGAGTAGAAGATAGGCGTTCAACCGCTGAGCCACCATCACAACATGAACGTAGAGGAACAGACTAGGTAGTAGTTGATTCACCGCTGCGAGCGTGATTTTCAAAATCTTAATATCGCGAAACTTGGGCCCACCTACAAAAACGCTGGGACACGTGTGCGATATTTTTTAATATTCTATCGATTTATGATGGTCTTATCAAAATTTCGATTACCCAGTCCGGAGCTTCCACTTGTTAGCTGAACTGGATCTCATTTTCGACCGTCTAGATAAAGTGGAAGCAGCTGAAGCAAGTACCAGTGAAACTTTGAAAAGGCAAAATGTTGGTTTAGCTTCTGTTTCGGCGCAACGGCACTTAATCACAGGAGCAGAAAAAGAAAATCTACAGAGAGAAAGGATGAATCGTGGGGAATTTGAAGTGGACCGAATATCACAATGCACTCAGAACGCGGTGCAAGCATGGGGTCCAAGAGACCCAGGAGTTAATCTTGGAATAGGACAAGGGAGGATGACGTTTTTCCCACCTAATCTCGTCCATGAATTATTATTGGCATCGATATATTAGACGATTTAAAAAGAAACATAAACCTTGGGAAAAATAATTACTCTTCCCAAACTGATAGGGGCACCCTCTATCAGCATTGTGGATAAAGAAGGAGATGAGAATACCATGAAAGAAAAAGAGAGACTAACGAGAATGCTCGAGAAATATAGAAATGTATTTCGAAAACAGCCTGGTCTATTGAGAATTATGGACATGTCCTAAAAGTGAAGAAAGACAAACCATGCTTCTCCCGAACCTATCCAATCCTCATGGCGTACCGTAAAAAGCAGACGAGGAAATCAAGAGAATGTTACAAAACCGGGGTAATCCGAAGGTCAAGCAGCACGTACATCAATCCTCTGGTTACGGTTAAAAAAAGCTGCACGATTATGTTTTGATGCTAGGAAACTGAACGAAATGCTTTAAGAAGACTGGGAGTGTCCTGAGCAGCCGAGGTACTATTCTAAAGTAGTTTTTGGCACGTGCCTTTGCACCCCGAATCGAAGAAATATGCAGCCTTTCAACATAGAGGGAAGAGATATAGGTTCAATGTGGTACCGTTTGGTCTGAAGACAAGTACAGCGGCCTTAGTAAGAGGATGGGACTACACTTTACAAAGGATCGGCGAGCATGTGATGACCTTTGTTGATGAAACTCTATTTAAATCCAACTCCATCGAGCAACATCTGCAACATCTAGAAGAGTTATTCGAAAGATTTGAAAATTGCGGGATCACTTTAAATCTGGGAAAATCACACTTCCTTAAAGACGAAACTAAATTTCTAGGGTTTAATTTGACAACTGAAACCCTAAATCACTAAACACGCAGTAGAGTAAGGATCTATTTACCAGGAGCGATTTAAAAAAAAAATTATTTGGGAATGCCACGATACTTATAGACACATTGGTCCAAGAAAGACACATAGAATACTTTCGGAACACTTTTACTGCTCTCACATGGCCAGAATAACAAGGAAAATCGTGAGAGCTTGTGATTTGTGTCAGCGAAATGAGATATCTACAACGTCCAATCAATAACAATGGAAATAGTTCAACCTAAAGAACCTTTGCAACTAATATCAATGGATTTTTTTGATCCACTAATGAAATATGTCTGAGAAAACTTGGTGAATTCATTTCAGAGGTTGGATAGACTTAACATATACTCTACGAAGGAGGCACACAGTTTACCAGTAAATATTAGGCAAAAACATTACACAAAAGGAGCATTAAAATGATTTTAAGCTAAGTTCATCATCCACAGGGTAACACGGTGAAAAGAGTGAACAGGAAACAGGCACGTTTTCTTAGATAATTTTTGCCTCCTGAGAAACACAATGCATGGTACTCACACCACGAGGAAAATTGAAACGATCATGAATGAATCATATCATGACGTCACAAATGTAACACAACATGAAGCTTTATTTGAGGAAGACCAACGAGATTCTGGGAAAAATGGATCCAGGTGCCAAAAAAGAGAAAGTGAAGAATCAGAAAGAGCAAATACACTTGATGAGAGAAAGGATCAAAACAAAAGGGGAAAAACGCAATGCAACGAAGAAATAAAGGCAATGTGAACAAGAAGTACCAGGTAGATGAGCAAGTATTAGTAAAAGCCTGTAATGTATCAAACGCAATAGGAGGGAGAGTTGACAAGTTCTTAGCTCTGTATGAACGACCATACCTAGTTAAGAAGAAACTAACCAAAAACACGTATATCCTCGATGAATTAGACTCTGGTCGAGAGAGAGGACAATTCCATGCTATAAATTTGAGGAAAGATTGGAAGGAGGAAGCAGAAAGCGAGAAAGAAAATGGAAAAAATCAGAGGAAAGCGAAGGACCACACCCCTCAAAAGGGATGAACCAATCCTTAAGGGAATAAGTAAGGGCCTAATTGGATGAAGACTGAAGTAAGAAGAGTGGGGATATGAAGTAAGAGTGACGATCCATGACACTGCATTTACACAGTTCAGTATCCTCTGAGAATTTTACAGGGGAAAATCGAAGAAAATCCTAGAGAGCAAAGGCTATGAAGGCTTCAACGCAGACATCATTATTGGAGCACATGGGACGCAGCGTGGTGACGCAACTTCCCAAGAATGGAAGGATCTTGTTACATGCTATTTCGATCGAGCAAAATATTAAAATAATGTACAGCACACCAAGATATTTGAGTAAATTGAAGAATAAGATACCACTGAAGCCAGGAGTAAGTAAAAATCCAGTATAAACAACAAAGACGATTCGAAGTGTGAAAAAAGTTGCAAAAATACTGAGGGAAAGATTTCCATTAAAATAAAACTAGAGATAGAACGAAAAAAAATCGTGTTAGTAACAGAGGAGAAAGAAAGCATCGCCTTGAGAAATGGAGCAGGAGCAGAGGAAACGATAGAAGTTGAGCAGATAAATGTATTGCAATTCTCGAGTCGAGATAATGCGCCAGTGATATATCAATCCCAAACTGTCAAGATAGTCGACGGAGATAAAATCGGAACTAGCATCGGAAGACAACGTAGTGAGGACCCCCTGGGATTTATGAAGCCAAATAGAGAGGATTGTGAGACAGAAGAGAAGGAAAATAAGACAGTAAAGATAGATCTGAAATCCAGTAACTCGGATCGAATGTAGGCAGAAATTCATGAGATAACGGATAGGCCTCTTCGAGGGATCATCAAAAGAAAACTGAAGTTGGAAGTTGTAACTCTCAAAATCGGGTACATAACCTGATTAACGACACATATAAAGATCCAGAGTAGATGAATAGGTTCTATATATTTATTCAAATGAAGATTACAAAAAACAAAGGTTATTGAAAAATACGAAAAATCAGAGAAACGGAAATCAATGTGTTTCAATTGGGTTAAAATGGGAAATTAGATTTTTTATTGTGACTTGGAAAAGTATCATATTAGATTATCAGATAGAAATTATCAGATCAAATTATTATTCAATTATGATAATAATTAGCGCTAGATGAGGTTGGAACTGATCAGAAAATTAGAATAAAGGAGATAAGTGTAAATCACAGGGATATTAGTGATATAAATGAACAGATGCATTTCATATACATATTCTAAGGAAACTTTATTCCTCCTTCA
>WSXT02086044.1:0-11863 GCA_011762715.2 Neuroterus valhalla
TCTCACTTACCTCACACATGTGAGCTGTCAGTTTGTTTCTTAGGTTTGTGCTTTTCCGCGATGTGAATCGCGAAATTAGTGCTGACCATTATCTTTCGAGGAATCTAGGAAAGGTCTTGGACTACCGGTTACATATCTCAGATGTTGGTGTTGTGCGGGACAAATAAAATAGTAAAAGGTCTCGCTGTTGTTCGCCGACATCGTCTGCTACGAGAGGATTTCAATATTCATTTTTACGATGAGTATATTTAATTCCTCAGTCGAAGGGTAAGTAATTCGAAATTTTTCAGATCTATGGATCCCAAAAGTCCCTGGGTTTTTGTTAGTTTTCCCCTACTGCTTTAAAGAAGACCCGAAAGCAAATAACCACCCGAAGTCAGTGCCGTACATATAAAAAAAAAAAATTCTAAGTCGAAATTGTCCAACACCTTTAATGCGGTTCTTTCTTGCACTAATTGTAAGTATTTAAATATCTTGTAAACATCCAGAGAAGGAGATTTCAATTTTTAAAGGACAAATTTTTCCCGTGTAACTACGTCACACTGTAATTATCATATTGTAGTAATACGTAGAATAAGTAAGTGAAGTAAGTGAATAAAATAATAATCTTCCTCATTGATCTCCTTTTAAATAGAAAGGATTATTGTAAACGCACTAGAACTTATTCAATAAATTTAGCAACCATAAACTAGCAGCTGTAGAACGCCTTTTTGTTCAAGTTGATGAAGTGAATTGACGGTAGATAACGGTCGCGTCGTACTTCGCATTTAAAAAAATAAGAATTGAGGCGAAGGCAGATAAGACATTACCAAGGCAAGTTTGGATTCACGAAATTAAACCTCTCCATTGGAAGATTGAACGGCCAGGTTAATTTTGCTGCAGCAGAGCTTTTACCTGTAATTGATGTAAAGGGGAAACTATGCTTGAGTAGGACACAAAAAATGTTTGAATGTCTTATATTTTTTATCGTAATTCACGCTGAGGAAAGACTCAACTATACACTTATTTATTCCTGATTAGAAACTGCCAAAAAAACTCCATTATTTAGCAGTTTTTATGTTTTTAAGAAACAAGGTTCATTTTCTAACATCTCTTGATTTCCAAATCATTTATCACTTCTGGTCTAAAAAAAAAAGGAGCAAACCATAATCATTCAAGCGTACTTGAAAAATCACAATCTGACTTCCAAATGAAACCGTATTAACGAGGAACAGTGCAGTTTAATGTTTAACATTCGTATATGAAAGTCATGTCGTTGATTATAATGGCCGAAATCCGTTTTCTTTATTTTCCACATTTGTTCATTGTTATATCTTGATAAAGATTCTTCCAGTTGTGTTAGATATTGTGCCAAATATTGTGGTTAAAGTTCCAAGAACAAATTATGTTGCATATTTCTATAGTTCCAAATGATCTCCTCGTAGAAGAGACCTACTTCTCCATAGTTTCCCCTAATTTATATTGAGGTGGCGCATTAACCATACTCAAGGAAATAAAAAACGACGAGGAAACGAGGAGAGCTATAATATATTTTCAAATGAATAAATGTCCGATATATTTTGTCATTCAAATTATGTGAAAATTCTTGAATAAAAAATAAAAATCCGCACCTTACCGACTCCTGCTATACCAATAATCATTTTTTAGTTTATTTATACTTTCGCACAACTATTTTTTCTAATTTAATCAAAATATTATACATCACTATAATAATTATTGTTAACAATTTCTTCACCTTATACAGGGAAGTTGAAATAGGCAAATAATGACTATTCCTAATAACACCACAAATTCTAAAGGACTATTGCCATATTTCAGGCGTAAGAGTTTTTCGCTGATTCTCATCTTCCCAAAGATGATAGATTAGATTAGATTTATCACTGCCTTTTATACCTCCCTTTTCGGGTTTTTACATATCTTTTTTTCCTTTCCCACAGGAGATCGTCAGATATTGAACCCTTTAACTCAAATTCCTTCCCGAAATCCCCGAAAAACCCAACTCTCATAATAAGCCTCCAAGCAATGCCTGACGTACTCAATCCTGTGATATTTTTGATCTCTGAAACCCCTACTGTCTGCAGCCGGATTTTTAATTTAAAACGCTTGCATCCGCCTGAAAATTCGGTCAGAGGAGAGGAAAACTTCAGAAAACCAAAACTCCTGAACGCAGTCGATTTTCGACCGACGAGTTTTAGATGTAGGCATTCGATAGCATCGAATGCCTACACCCGAACTTTGGCGTCAAATCTCCCTTTCGACAGTAATCAAACATGGTGAAAACACGCCTAGGCGAGAATCTCGAACAGTCACCCACCCAAGCGCTAACCGCGCCCGTCCATGCTTGACATTCTTCTAACAAAAGATTCCGTTTCAACAACTACCTACCAGAAACCAACGGATCAACCTCATTGTCTACAAAAAACGGATGGCAAACCGGAAAGTCCTGTTGAAACTGATCATGATGACTTGAATGGAATTCTCATATAGAATTGTATGATTATGTATCAATATAATGTAACGTGGCAAATTTTTGACCAGCCACTTTTCCCATTTTATTTCATTAAATCCCGTTAGGAATTCCATTCTAGCACGAAGCACGACACTCCAAGGGCATTTGTTAGGTTGATCTTAAGAATTTGAGGGCTTATACGTTTTGCTTTGTACTTTTCTGTTCCCAAGCTTGCTCCGATTCCATTTCAACGAGGTACATCGATATTATTATATCTGGCACTCTAGTGGACACTGGAGAACTAAGATCTATTTCGCTGTCTTCTCCAACTTGAGAATCGAGGTTCAAGTTCAATCTGGTTCCTGCCTGTCCGTTTGCTGTCTCCAACTATCCTAAAACCTGGCGTGCTTTCATTCGATGCCTCTAAGGCCAGGGACAACACTGCAGGTCAACATCTCTAGGTTTTGGGAATGACCTATTTGCCTGGGAGAGAAATCCTTGACCACGCTAGCAATTCTTTCGAGGGAGGAATCCCTTTCACAACTATTTATGGGTCCCTCGACGCTAAGGCACTGGATGCGATATTCTAAACTTCTTAAAGACTCCCCCGATGGGATGAGAATCAGATCTGGTCACCGTGGATTTATTGCGGTTTGTTGCGAATTCGGGTGTACTCGGTCCAGAGAGGACGAAAGTCTTCTCATACCGGAAATTCTTCGGATTACTTTTTTCCTCGATATTTCTCTTATATTTAATTACAGACTCCCTTTACAAAGCCGTTCCTGCACAGCAGCGACGTGGCGACAGTAGAGAAGGCAAGCCGAGCAGATCCATCAATCCACCAGCAGCGCAACGGAAGCAGTCAATCAGTGCGAGCCACTGGAGGCCCGCCCAAAGTAGAGAGCATCAAGGTAGAGAGTTGCGAACTTACTCAGCGCTGATTGGTCAAGGTGAATCGCGGACCTCTTTTTGATTATTCTGATTATTCTGACAGTAGTCAACTACTAGAATTGATATCCTGATAGTTAGCTTCGAAAATAATTTTAGTGTTTTCAAATCGCTCGCTCACTCTGCCTTTGCGGTTGCTTACTTGTCCCCTCTTTCATGCAATTTTACCTCCATGCTTACCCCACTCCTTTTCACCTCCTCGAATTCTCCCTCACAGTATTCCCTCTTTGCATACTCCTTCTCACACAGTTGACATACTTTCTTCTCTTCAGGAAGCCAGAATCTATGAAAGCCCTCCATAATTACATATCTCATCTTCGATATGAGTTACTGTCTTCCTCTTCTCCCTTTCTTGCACAAATATCGCACTTTTTCCCTTGGCATAATCCACCCAAATTTGTCATTAAACCTTGACCCTCATGCCCTTTCCTTTTTTTTGCCTTCTATTTCTCTACATGCCGTTCTCTCATTCTTTACCTTTCTATATCCTCTCCCGTTCTCCTCCTCCCGCTTGCACTCTCTCATCAGCCAACTTCCTCTCTCTTTCAGAAATTTTTCCTTATACTTACACGCCTGGCTAACTGTCAAAATCCCTCAACTTGTTACTGCTGTTCCTCACCTAAATATATAATTAGGTGTACTCTCTGTCAAACCCATTGTCCATTCATTATATCTCTCGTGTATCCTATTTACCCCTCACTTTCCATCCAACAAACACCTCTACTCCATACAGTAGCACTTCTATCACAAGCGAGTAGAACAGTTTCATCCACCTAACAGAATCATTCGCAAACAACTTCTCTCTTAATCTCCATACATGCCTCAACACAACATTTGTCCTTCCAACTCTTTCCTTCATATGACCATTCACTTTTATATTCCTCTGAAATAACGCACTGTTCAAAAATTCGAACAGCTGGATAGATGAGAGCGAATCAGGTAAATAACTGACAGAAAACAACCTTTCAGGATTACGGACGAGCCTACATGTTCAACAGGTATCGCCTGGTTGATCCTTTCTCTCTCTGACAACGGGTCCTTTTGAGGCGAGTGGTGGTCAGGGTCGAGGTAACTTCCCAAAGTTGAGTCCACACTCCTTTCAGAATCGGTCCTACCTTCTGTAATGTATTTTTGATTTGGTAGCGGTTAATAATTGCTATTCAAAAAGACACTCAGGTTTCAAAACCCTTTTGCCTTCTGCACTGTCGTTCCCTTCCACTTCCGATCACTCCCCTTATCACTTCGATCCCCTCTCTTTAACAACATAACCTCTGCCTTTCTCTCATTCACTGCTAACTGGCTGTTATCCAGGTACCTTCTCAACATCTTCAGAATTTCCTCCAAGGATTCCTCCTATCCTAGCTCCTCCCACCTGTTCTTCTCCCAGATTTCTCTCTATGTCAGCGAATAAAACCACGAAAACTCTATCCTTTTTTTTCATACACCACCCTTCCACTCTCATTTGGACCTCTTTCTGCTCTTTTCTCTTCCATAGATTACCACAACTTTTCTCCTATCGACGGATGGGAATGGGCCTTTGAGATATACGGAAAATTGGTACACTTCCAGACCCTTTTTCACTATTCTTTATCGACTATGTGTTGCAAAATTTGAATATGGTCGATAGTGCTCCTGTCCGCCAATACCATTGCGTATACATTGCACGCTGTATTTATTCGTGTAATCCCCCTAGAACTTTCCTCCCTATCCCCCTTCTTATACAGTGACACTGCTCGCCCCTCCGTGTACTCTCCTAAGAATCTCTTTTTCCTCCATACTTTCTTTGCTGACTCTCTTATCTCTTCCTGATCATTAATGTACTGAACAGCCACGCTCCGTTCTGCATCGCGTTCAAGCCAATGAGAAGTTCAAAGGCAAGCCCTTGACGTTCTCAACTTCCTCAGTTGTTTCTCCGTCTCCTCGTAACTTTACTCTATCCCTTCTTCCTCTTTCATTATTCTACTTCTCTCATTACTCTTTCGTCGATCCGAGCCCTAAAATGTTCCTTTAAAGTACTAATTCTAGTCCTCACTCTATTTTTCTCATGTATCCCCCCCCCCCATCTCTGTCATAACACCTCTAAACTACTCTCGCAGATCTTTCTTTGTGTTTTGCTCTGTTATTTTACACATCATCCTGTCCTTCTCCCTCTTCGTAGTTCCCTTATTCCACTTTTTATACTCTTTTTCTCTTGATCCATCTATATTCCCTACCCCATCATGGTTTCACGATTCCCTTCTTCTTCTTTCAAAGTACTTTTTTTTGCATACACGCCTCATGTTCTGATTTTATACTCTCTCCTACTGCAAATATCTTTGTTTCCTCTCAAATTTGCATATTCATGACCACGTAGTCTATCACTGATGCCCTTACCTCACTTGCATACATGTATTCTCCCTCTCCGTCTCCTGTTAGCATACCATTTGCGACCGTCCATCCTCTATTCACATCTAGTCGCCTCTTTCTTTGTAACCGTATCTTTCTCTTTTCTTTCAAAAACGCTCTTCATCCCTGTAAAGACCTTCTCTCCTTCTCAGTATTGAATTGAAGTCCCCGCAAGTACCACTAAATCATTTTCCCTTTCACTTGCTACTCCTTCTATTCTCTCTTCATTCCTCTTCATCCCGTCCCTGATATACACGTTAACAAACTTGCACGTCACTCCTTCTACCTTAACATCCCTCATTCGCACCCCCCCTTTTTCTTTTCCTTACCTTGAAACATTTTCTAACATTTGTCCCTCATCCGCGTTATATTTCTCCCACTAGACCTACCCTCCTTCTTTAATCCGACCGCCTCTTAGACTCTCCACCTAAATGCCCTCAGTAGCTTCAGTTCTATTACACTCCATTTTTCACTCTCGATCCACGTTTGTATCAGTCCTAAAACATCGGATCCCTGTACGAACCTCCAAAAGTCCTCATCTTTCTTTTCTACCCCTGCTGTTTTCTGAAAGAGCTCCTCCACCACTCCTGTGACCTGCTTTCTCCTTCACCCCCTACACCTTACGAGACAAATAATCCTGCACTTCTTTCAATTTCTCTTACTCTTCACCTTGAATTTACATTTTTTTCCTCTTTTTTCATCTCCCTATATACTACCTCCAACGCTTTTTATTCCCTTCTCTTCCTTCTAACCCTGCCATTAGGCATTCTCTGAATTTCTCTCTCGCTTTCCGCGTCAAATCATGATCAATGTAAACAGAATTATCCTTTGCCCTGCTTCGATTTGCCAGCTCTCTTATTCCACAACCGCTGCTTCATCCCCCCCCCCGCTCCCTTAACCCTCACAATGTCTACCTTGCCCTTAAACCTTTTTGTGTTTTGTAACAGCTCTTCCACTCCCTTCTGTTCTTCTCCGTCCCTCAACTTTAGCTTTCTTATCACTATTTTATTTCTTCACCCGCCTTTTCTTCTTGTATCAACCCTCAACTACATCGCCCTCATCCTTGCCTTGCCACCACTTGCCACACCTTCTCGTTCTCCCCCCCCCCCACTTCTCTCTTCTCCCATATCTGACCCATTTCCTACCTCCCCTAGTCTCTTCCCCGTCCGTTTCTCCCACCCCTGCAATATCTGGATGTCTATTCAAAAACATATTATGAATATAAGGTTATATAAATTGAGAAAGTAAGGAATAGAAGAGTTTAATAAAATAACGCGATTGCTTGATGTTTTTGAATTTATTCAAACAATGAAATTGAAAAAATACTGCGAAACTCGTAAAAAGTATATGTGACACCTCCATAAACATTATAAAATGACAAATAACCATGTTTCCAATACAAAAATCGAAATCATTCATTCACTTAATCTATTTCACCCTACTTTATTTCCTCAAAAATAGTTACCTACACAATTAAATGCTACTAATTTTAAAACCTAAACTACTGAATGCTACAAAATTTGGTAAAATACATCAGCATACCTATCAGAACTCTTATAGATTCGAATTATGTGAAGTACGAATGGGAATATTCATAATTTCCTTATTCCAAAATTACGATAATAATAATGTATAATTCATAACTCATGATTGTGAAATCTTAACGTAGATGACACTCCTGGCTTTGTTATGAATGTAGTGGTTTTGTAGGATAAGGAGGAATGTCCTCTTGTGAATTTTCGGCTACAAAAAGTCTTGTATCATCGAACACCACTTCAGCATACTTTGGATTTTGACGAGTAGAAATTCAATTGACGAGTTATGGTACAAGATGTAAAACGAAATGATGATTTGTTGTTGTTCGTATGGAAGCGGCATAGCTTCGATCATATTGCGCTAGCCAAGGTTGCATCCACTAGGGTACGTGCAAGTAGTCGTCTTCTTTTATCTTCTTTGTAATGTAGAACCATAATTCATTTTCACCCTAAGATGGTACTAATATACAACTGTATATCCAGCTGCACCTAAATAAAAAATTAAAATTATGAAGTTTTTATATACTGCACGAAAAAGAGAATACTACAACCAAAATGTAGAGTTATATTTTTATTTGGGACAACTTCACTATTCATGACGTGAACATTTTTTTTCTTCATTTTGATAAAAATATTATTCCTGTAATGAAAAAACCACTAGTATTAGTTCAATACATGTTCAATTGGTATAAAATAACACAGATGATGTGTACCTATTACTAGGCACCCACATGAATACAAAATATAGGTTATATTCTGAGAAGTAGATCAATTTCAAATTAAAAGTTCGTGACAATAATCGAAAAACGAGAAAATCTATTTCAACCAATGAGTTATTGAAAATTTCGATCACTTCTTTATTTCACTCTGACAAGGGAACCTTAGGGTCGGTGAATTTTTATTTTGCTCGATACTCTCCTCAGTGATAGACACCTACTAGAGTCTTTCTGAGAAAAATCAAGAATGCGCAATTTTAGAACATTTTCGAGAAAAATGCATTTGAAGAATTGCAAGCAGTAGGTCATTGAACTAGCGTGAAAGTATTTGCAAGCACCTGATAGCTCACCTGGTAAAGCGTTTGGCTGACAGTCGCAAGGCTGACACGCTCGATTCTCGCTGCTTGCACTTTTTTTCTTTTTTTTCAAATGTAAAACTGTTTATTCATTCACTTCTCAATAATTATCAATAAAATTATAATTTTTAATGATTGTTTAATCATTTTTTTTAATGAAAACTCTGTTTCAACTCTTTTATCTCTCGTTTGGAAAGTTATGTATTTTCTTCAAATTATTAATCATTTAATTATTTGTAGTATTCATATGTCTGATTCAAATTATGAAATGAGCGTTTTAAATGGAAATTGCAATGTTAAATACAAAATCAAAATGTTTTATAATGTTTCATGTTTATATTTTAAACATTTATTCACTCACATTCAAATTTATTCTGAATAATTATTATAATTATGTACCATTAGGATTACGCAGTATCGCCCTACTTCTACGACGAGTATCAATATAGTTCGTATGACACTACGTAATCCTGATGATACATATGTATAATAATTATTCAAAATGAATGTTATTGTGAGTTAACAAATGTTTGAAAGGTAATTGACCTGTGTTTTTTTATATATTTTGTATAAAGAATTTTGATTTCGTATTCAAAAGTTCCAATTTTCTTTTGTAACACTCTTTTCCAAATTTATGTTTAAAATATAAATACTGGAAATAATTCAATAAATAATAATTTAAAGAAAATACACAACTTTCCAAACGAGAGATGATAAAGAGTTGAAACAGAGTTTTCATTTGGAAAAATGAGTAAACAATCATTAAAAACTATGATTTTATTATTAATTATTGAGAAATGAATAAATAAACAGTTTTGCATTAAAAAAAAGAAGTGCAGGCAGCGAGAATCGGCCGTGTAACCTTGCGACTATCAGCCAAACGCTTTACCAGGTGAGCTACCAAGTGCTTGCAAATACATTCGTTGTCAAAGATATTTCTTTAGTTCCCCTGTCCATTCCGGGCTTCTTAATAATTAGTTTAATTTCCGAGCAAAAATACGAATTGTTTCGTAGTCTATTAAATTCTAAACAATAATTTGACTTAAAAATAAAGAAAGATAACTGGAAAAGAAGTTGACCAAAAAATGACAAATTGCCGATCCGCAAGAACAGATTATGGACATAAAAGTTTAATTCCTGAACAGAAAAGAAGATTTTAGAAGGAAAGTTGAATTTTCAACGAATCATTCAAGTTCCAACAAAATATTTGGATTTTTGACCTACCAAGATGAACTTTTACTAGCAAGATTATTCCTCATTCAAAAGACAAGATTCCAACAGTATAAATAATTTTTTATTTGAAAAAGACCAATTTTCAACTTGTCTCCGACTGGGACGATGGATTTTCAGCGGAGAAAACGAATTTTCTACCATCTGAGACGTATTTTCAACAAAATACATGAATTCGCTACCGATTAACTGAATTTCAAATCTGTAAAGGATAAACTTTGAATCTTCAGACTTTTTTGAGCTTTCAAACACAAAAAATATACATTCATTAAGGTATATAATTTTAAACAAGAAGTTTATGTGCAACATAATTGTTGAATCTTGGAGCTGAAAAACGAATCATTTAGAACCAAAGAAGAATAATTCCCTTCAGTATACATTAAACTTTGTCTAATAAAGATGAAATTCCATTCGGAAATGACTGATTTTACACAAAAACAAAAAATCATTCCCAACAAATAGTTAAATTATAGAATAAAGCTATGAAGTTGTAACTGAAATGATGGGTTCCCCCCAAACAAATGAAATTTCTCCAAATATATCCACATCCATTCAAATAGCTAACTGATCAATTAAAAATATGCATTCTGAACAGAACATTCGATGATGTTCTTGAGATTGGAACGGAAAAGAAAGTCGATTGTTTTTAAAAATTAACGAAGTCAACCAAAAAAGACGCGTTTGGTCAAAAAAGTTAAATCTTCAACTTAAACACATAATGGAAAAATACAAGTTTTCAAAACACTACTTGAAAATTCAACCAAAAAGTTGAAAAACGATTTTTAAATTCTCATTCTGAATGAGAAGGTATTGGTTTTATGTGAAAATTGACTTCCGCAGATTTGATGGAATCTTCACATTTTGAGAACCCCTGAGTCAGAAAAAATAGTTTTTACGAAGGTTTCTGTCTGTCTGTAGTTTGTAGTCTGTAATCTGTGTGCACGGTAACTATCGAAAAAAGGATCGGATTGGATTGCCCTTCGGCACATTTTGAGGGACCAGAAGGATATGTCAAGTTCGTTAACCAGCTATTTTGGATCAAAATTTAGAGTGAGGGATCATTTTAAACATTTTTTTGGACTTTTTTCCAAAACCCAAAAATTTAAGGTACAATTTCTCGTAGCACGTAAAAAGTGGAAAGATTTATCCAAATAATTTTTTTCGATACAAAATTGTCAAAGTTATGGTATTTTTGTAATTAAAAATATTAAAAAATGAGAATTTTTGGCCAAATAACGCAAGGATGAAAAGAAAGTCAGCGAGAAAAAATGTTCCTTCTTGCGAGCCCTACAAGATCGTAAATACAACTTTTTGAATTTTCTGAAAAATAAAAAATTCCAACTTTGATCGCACAAAAAATAATTGAAAATAATCTGTGAACTCGATAACTTTTGGAAGAATGATCATATTTGATGGTGCTTTAGCATCCATTTTGAGGGACTAAAAATAGGAGTCGAATCCGTTAACCAGCTATTTTGGATCAAAAATGAAAGAGAGGGAGCATTTCGAAATTTTTTTTGGACTTCTTTTTCCAAGGCACAAGAATTGTAAGTACGGTTTCTTGCAGTATGTAAAAAGTGGAACAATTTATCCTCATGATTTTTTTTCGATAAAAACAAAATTGTCAGAGTTGAGGTATTCTCAAAATTCAAAAACCTAAACGAAAGTTAGAATTTTTAGCCAAACAACGCAAGATGTGAAAAAAAGTTTGGAGAAAAAGTTTTTCCTCTTGAGAGCTCTCCAGGATGATCTTTATAACTTTTCGAATTTTCTCCAAAAATCGAAAATTCAAATTTTGGTCGCATAAAAAATAATGAAAAATAAAAAGATTCTCTTTTTGGTCAAACTATGCAAGCTACGGGAAAATATAAATGAACTAAACTTCTGCACCAAAAAAAGATCTACAAATCTGGTAAAATTAACTTTTTGATAGGACTAGTAGTTTTTGCTTCATTTTAAAAAACCATATAAAAAAAGGAACAAAATGCTCTTGTGAACAATAAATTGACTCAAGCTTAGAAAATAAATCGAATAGACACAAGTTCTTCATCAGGAAAATATCTTCAAAGAATGACTAAGGCTAACACAGAAGATTGAAAGAAAAAAGTTATTCACCCTAAAAATATCTGTAAATTTGTTATAATTTTTCCCATTGGATGCGTAGTTTTTGTTTCTATCGTGAAAAATAAAATTTAAAATTTAAAAATTGATCTTCTAGAAAAACTACACAATTGTTGTTTACCA